>CAOLHI010002161.1:0-286982 GCA_948474755.1 Ctenosaura bakeri
GAACTGCTAATTTGAACCACAAAACTGGGGATCGGGTTGTTTTTTGTTTGTTTTTTAATAGAGGGGTGGTATATTAGTGTCACATGTAAACACGTCCTTCTTTGGGAGTCAAGTCGCTGGAGATCAGTCGGAGTTACTTTCCTGGAAACGGGTTTAGGATCGCCGAGCGTTACTAATCCTAGTTAATCGTTTCAATCTGACGTCGTTCGCTCCCAGCCCCCTTCTCCCCGCGTCCTAAGCCAAATCGTTGGGGCTTCCATTCAGGCGTGAATCGGTTTCACTCCCACGAATTGCAGTGGTGGAAGGAGTTGGAGCAACACTGGCTTCAAGGCCATTTCTGCACTAGACTGTTATAGTGCTATTATTCCACTTTCAACATCCTATGGAATCCTGGGGTTTGCAGTTTAGGGAGGGGCCTTTTGAGGCCCAGGATTCCATAGATGTTGAAAGTGGAATAATAGCACTATTAGCAGTCTAGTGCGGAAATGGCCCTAGTTTCAATTAAAGCAGCACAGGAGGTTCGCCAAGAGTCGAACTTAAGCACGGGTCGCCCAAAAACTGGAAAAACCGCGGCGGGGGGATAATTTTTGGTTGCCAGGTTTAAGCTTGTCTTATCCAGGAGCTTCGGAATTTAATTTTAATAGGGTGTTAGTGGGTGATACAATAGCAAAGACATGTTTGGCTAAGAAAGTGTGAGTGAATGTATGGCCATAATAGGGAGCCCCACGCATTGCCTAAATATATGTAACTATTCATTGTCACATTTCCATTCTACCTTTCGGCGAAGGGGTTCGGAAGGGGTTATGAGCTACCTCCAAAGCCCATTTTCCTCATAACAGCCATGTGAGGTAGACCAGAGGAAGAAGCTGGAGCTTATAGGTCTGCTTTTGGACTCCTGTCTCTTTGAGCCAAGTCAAGATTTCCTTCAATTCTGTCTTTTTTAAAAAAAAAAAACAAAAAACAGGTTGACCATCCCTAAGAAGATAAAGAGAAACAGATTAGCATGAGAATTATTGATAATTGCCATAGCTGGACAGTTCGACTCTTATGTGATCAATTTATGGAACTTCAGTTAAGAAAAGGCGAAAGGGGCGAACTGATGCTGGAAAGGTGGCCTGAGTTAAGTTGAGAACAAAAACCCTGCACGCGGAATAAGCCCGTTGATTTCTGTGAACTTTTTTTTCCCTAGTAAACTTTCAAACCTGGACGGGGCTGCCCGCTGTTCTAGAATTTCTCCCCTAGATTCGGTAGAACTCCTTGAGAAGCAAGCGGTTTAGGAACTAGTTGCCTGAGGATTTAACTGTAATTAGACGTTCCAAACCAATCATAAATTTAAGCTCACGATCCTTGCAGCCTGATCCTGTATACGTTTACTCAGAAGCAAGCAGAAAAACCAAGAATTCTGTTTGAGTTCAAGAGGAGAACTTGCTCCCGAGGAAACGTGCGACCCAATTCTTTGAAACGCCGGTGTACAAAGAAGGAAAACCCATTCCACCTACAGAAGGTTTAATTCCCTGTGAGCACGTTTATGATGGAGAGAATGTTGGATCGTTGTTGTTTCCGACTTGAAAACCAGAGTTACTGAATCTCCTTGTTTTACTTCCGAGTAGCCCCTTCACCCCTCCCCTCCCCCAAAAAGATCCAGAAGTCTACCTCGAAAGCAAGGCCCTTTCAAGCTATTTTCCCCTCCGATCCCAAAAAGTGTCTCCCTGAAATTAAGTTCCATTGAACTCAAAGACACTTACTCCGGAATAAACACGACTAGGTTTTGCACTTGCCAGCCTCCTGTCCTCGGTTGAGGATGAGAAGGGGAAAGATCATCTGGAGTTCGGGATGCAGAAAAGAAGTCTTGCAAGATTTATTGTATAACCGTTTTCTCTCTTTCTTTCAATCTCTCTCGCCTCCTCGCAACACACACCCAAAAAGTGGGCCTTCCCCCTCCCCTCCCCTCCCCTCCCCTCCCCTCCCAAGATTGTTTTCTGAGCCAAGTTTTCTCTAACAGCTGGAAGTGGTTGGAAAGGGGCTGTCTTAAGAAGACCCCCCGCTCTTCCTTTGACAGCTGATCAAAAGAAAATAGGTCACGCTTTTCAAACTTATGTCCCTTCCTGCCCTTAATTACTGTCTCTTTAAACAAAGGCAACATCTGCGCAACCTCAGCCGGCTTGCAGACCTTCAGCGAGCAACCTGCTCCAAGTCCCCCCTCGGAGAAGCTGTTAACTTCTTGGGCTCGCCTCTCCGGAGCGAGGGTTGGTTCTTTTTTAGGCCCCGAAAAAAGATGGGTGGAAGAATGGAAGGAAGGAAGGAATAAATAAATAAATCTGGCTATTTCCTTTTCTTCCCTGGCCTCTTCTGGTTGGTTTGGTTTGGATTTGGTGTCTGTGTTTTGGGTTGTTTTTTTTGGGGGGGGGAGTGTTTTGCAATTTGGGGGAAGAAGATTTTTTGGGAGGAGTCTATGAGGCCAGGGCAGGGTCTCAGAGGCAAGAAAGTGGACCTTGAAGTTGCTCGCCCCTGGTTTGAAGGGCGCACACAAAAAACAAATGGAGGCGTAACAAAGCAATTTTAAGCTCCCTGCCCCAGGGCCTAAGGTCCCATTGCACTCAGAGGGGGGCTACTTTCCAGCTCTCTGGCACTCAGAGTTACTGGGGTTTGGATTTGGAGTGCACATAACTAGGAGCAGGCTGACATCACCTCCCCTTCTTGTTTTTGTTTCTGTTCATGTCGCCTCTACTTTTGGCGACCGAAAGGCGAACCTATCACGGGGGTTTCTGGGGCTGAGAGTGTGTGACGCGCCCATGGTCAGCCAGTGGATTTCCATGGCAGGGCGTGGGATCGAACCCTGGTCTCCAGGGCAGATGGCCAACGCTTCAACCACAACTACTACCCTGGAAACCAGAGATCGGTTCTCCTCTCTGCCATGGAAACCCTCTGGGGGAGCCTGGGCCCGTCACACACTCTCAGCCCCAGAAAATCCCTTGCTAATGTCGCCTTAGGGTCGCCATAAGTCGGAAAGGACTTGAAAGCACACCACAACAGCACCTTTCCTACCAGCGAGTGAATCTCTCTGACCTCTGTGATAACTGATGAACAAACACTACATTCTTAAATCTGAGACAGTCTCCACGCAACCAAGCCTGGGGCTTCCAGTGCAGTCTACTCGGGAGTAAGTCTGGCTGTTTCGGGAAGGATCTTTCTCCTACGTAAAGGACTGCAGCCGAAAGGACCCAAATGGAGAAGATCCATGCAGCCTCAAACTAGGCGGGCTTACTCAGAAGCAACTCTAGCCGCGTGGGGTTTTCTCACGAGGAAGCCAGTTGCCGCCTGAACGGAGAAGTGGACCGTCCGGCCACCCTGGGCAAAGTTGCTACTGGGAGTAAACTCTGCCCAACTCAAGTGAATTTATTTTTTAAGTAAACATGCTGAGGATAGGGGCCTTTTCTTGGAAAGGGGGCAGGCGGGGACACGATCTTGGGGTGAATCCTCTGCACTGTTCCTCCTGTTTGTAGTTATGTAAAGTATAAAGTGTGCAGTTATTTGATTGCAGTGCTTCCAAAACTACGGGTGTGGAAAAGCTAATTGGTATGCTATTGATCATTATTATTTCCGTTTTAAAGCAGAAGGCGTTGCCAAGCGATAGGATAGCCCCACGCTGCCGCCACTTGAGGGGGTTGTTGATACATCTCGATCTTCAAGCCAGTTAAGCCGAACTCTATGGGCTCTCCTAACAGCGCGGCTTGCCTTCGGGGGTCCTTCCATAAAGCATCCGCTTTTAGCTTAACCTGGGTGGGAGTCGCAGCAATGAAATTACTTCCCAATAAACGTGCTTCGGATCAAGGCTGCCTGTAGCTTACTTCCTAGGGGAGCGACCAAATGCCTCTGAACTGAGAGGGCTCTAGTAAGCTGGGCCACGATCCGGCCAAAATCAACTTCTTTTTAAATCCCGTGGGTAGATTGAAGCAGCTTTCCGATTCTCCCACGGAAATGAATAGGCTGGTTAGATTCCCCTGGATCGTGGCCACCGCTTTGGTAAGCTGAAACCTGCAAGGCTTCTTTCCCGGGTGACGTACTTCGCCCTGAATTGCGCTTAGGATCGCGGTTCAGACGTGGCTGGACCTGGAGGTTTGCTTGTTTAGGATCGCTATCTTCATGCGCATGCACGGACATTGGCCTTTTCCGCACGGCACTCTTATAGCGCGATTATTCCACTTTCAACCTCCTAGGGAATCCTGGGGTTTGCAGCTTCGAGAGGGGCCTAGGAGGTTGAAAGTGGAATAATCGCGCTATAAGAGTGCCGTGCGGAAAGTGGTCTTTACGTTTCCCCGTAGACCGAGCCTTCTTTCTCCCCCTCACGCCTCCTGTCTGCATCAATTCCTTCCCCGAGTTCACTAACAGCCTAACGATAACGGCGCTATCAACGACGCTTCTCGCTACACCAAACAAAACGATTTGAGCCTTGAACTCGCCACGTCGCTTCAGCCCAGCTAAAGGCGCCTAGGCTGTCACTCCCGCGGTTTGCAACCCGGGACTCCATAGAGGGCTTCCCAACCCCGCCATAAGCACTGCATATATTATGCATAGCTGCCAGTCCGCCTCCGTGATCGGTTTATCGCCGGCGCTTTGGAAGCAGGCGAGAGAGGCTACCAAGAATGAGCTGCCTGTGCCATTTCCGCACTAGCCTGTCATAGCGCGATGATTCCACTTTCAACATCCTCTGGAATCCTGGGGTTTGCAGCTGGTCCCTCCCGAAACTGCAAACCCCAGAATTCCGGAGGATGTTGAAAGTGGAATCATCGCGCTATAACAGGCTACTGCGGAAATGGCCATAGTGCTATTATTCCGCTTTCAACGTCCTATGAAATCCTGGGGTTTGCAGTTTGGGGATCTATCTTTGGTCTCCTCAAAGGCCCCTCCCTAAACTGCAAACCCCAGGATTCCATAAGATGTTGAAAGCGGAGTAATAGCACTCTAGCAGGCTAGTGCGGAAATGGCCGCTCTAAACTGCAATTATCCGTCCGGCCGCTAATGAGAGCGGCGGCTGGGGCTGCAGCTCAGGCTGCATAATGAAGCCAAGTTTTGCCAAGTTGGGCAGCCCGGAGTTCCCTTAGCAAGGAGACTCCCGAAATAGCCCTTCCATGGAGAGGCTGGGGGAGGAAGGGGCGTAGGTACGGGGGCAAAACCGAGAGCATTTCCTCCCTCTCCAAACAAGAATCCCGCTGCCCCAAATGTCATTTTCTGTTCCTGAATTTCTAGCCTTGCAAAGTGAGACGTTACAAATCAACTTATACATTCTGTGTTTGCATTTTCTCTGGTCCCTTGGCCTGCCCTTTGGCTTTGGAAGCCTACCCAGTGATTTCTAAATACCGGGCTGAAGTTACTGCGAAGACAGAAATGTGGAGGCTGAAAATTTCGGGGGGGGCAGAATCTTATTGGGAGGGGCGATGCTCTTATTCCTCTCCCCCCAGCCGCTCAGCGGCATCCCTGGTTGGGTGAGGCAAGGCGCATAGTGCGCTTCCTCCTCCCTCCACCTGTACAGATATCTCTATTGCCATTTCCGCACTAGCCTGTTATAGCGCGATGATTCATTCCACTTTCCACATCCTGCCGGCCCCTCCCGAAACTGCAAACCCCAGGATTCCAGAGGATGTGGAAAGTGGAATCATCGCGCTATAACAGGCTAGTGCGGAAATGGCCAAATTGACACGTTTTTATTTCCAAACCATCCACAGCCAGGGCAGGAATCGGACACTTCCAGCCCAGAATCCGATCCGTCAGAAAGAGAAGGCGTGTTTCACGCCACTCTTGGACTTTGAGCCGGAGGGAGGTAAGCCCAGCCCGGGGTGCCTGTGTGCGCGCGCGCGCGCTCGCGTGTCCACCACACAAAGCCCGATCCCGACGCGCGTGTTTCTCCTCGGGAGGAGGAAGGGGATCCCATCGCTCTTCCGGGGGGGGGGTAGGTGAGTTCTCTCCCTCCCACCCCGTCAGTGCCCTCCCTGGGCATGATCTGAGGATTTGTCCGAAAGAGAAGAAGCGAGATCGACGCGGGAAACGTCTGGATTCAGGCCACAGAGGCTGGGGGAGAGGAGGGGTGCCTCCCCCAGCGCTCGCGCTCCCTAGACGTCCAAGCCGAGGGGTGTGCGCGCATCTCCAGACCGCGCACGAGCGTCTGGGGCGGAGAAACCGAAACCCTGATGTTGCGTCTCCCCCGATCCCGTGTCTGTCGCTGCAAGAAAGAGGGAGAGACGGAGAGACAGACTTGGGGGGTGGGGAGGGGGGCACTGGCTGACATCTTCCCCATTCCCACCTATGCCGGTTGTCTCCTGGGACCCAGGTTGATTCCTTTCTTTATTTCTCCAAGTGTGGTTGTCACTCCCCTCCTCCGTCTTCGAGACCCCTCCTTTCCCGTGTCTAGAGCCATGGCTGCACTGGACTGTGCGTGCGCTATGATTCCACTTCCAAGCTCCTATGGAATCCCGGGGCCCCTCCCGAAACTGCAAACCCCAGGATTCCATAGGATGTTGGAAGGGGAACCACAGCGCTCTCACAGTCCAGTGCGGAAATGCCGCTACGATTTTGCCCGGCGTCCTTTGTGCGGCTTCCCACCCGCACGGGCGCCAGAGCTGCCCTCCCGCTCCCCGGCCGCGTCCGAGCCGGCGAGAGGAGGAGGAGGAGGGGGACGCTGCGCCTTTAAATCCCTTCTCCCTTCCTCCTCCTCCTCCTCCCTCGATTCTCCTTGGCGTTCGATTCCGGTGCCTGGGAAGCATCTTCAGGCCCGCTCGCAGGCCGGCCCGCAGGCTCCGCCCCCGCCTCCCTTCCTCCGCTCCCATTGGCCGAGCTCCCGCAGCCCCCGCGCCACCTGCTCGGCGAGGGGCGTCCGGAGTGGGCGAGCGGCTTGTCCATCGGGGCGGGCGGCGCCTCGGCCACCTCCCTCCTTTTCTCTCCCCCCCCCTCTTTTCCTCCCCGGGGCTGGGCTTGGGTTTGATGGGAGGCGAGCCGCGGCTGGCAAACTCTGGACAGCTCCCGCTCGACCCAAACAGAAGACGTAAGAGCGGGCGAGGGCTCGGACATGGCGAGGAGGCAGCCGCCGCAGCAGCCGCAGCCGCCCCAGCGGCGGCGCTGGCCGGGCTGAGCGCGGGAGAGGGAGAGGGAGAGACAGAGGCCGGTGGCTGCCCTCCCTCTGCCTGCCTTCCCCCCCGATCTCCCTCTCTTTTCTCTTGCTCGCCCCCCCCACCCGCAGGCGCCACTCATTCCCACCCGCACGCACCGCCGGAGAGGCCTTAGCCCGAGACGCCCCCCGGAGCCTTCGCGCCCCCGGATCCCCAAAAAGGGGGGCCGGCGAGGAGCGGAGGAGGGAGGGGGGGACGGGGGGCAGCCTTCGGCCGGAGGCGGCAGCAGCAACGGCGGCGGCGATCCAGCCAGCGCCGGGGATCGCGAGGCGCCCAGCTCCCCTCCGCCGCCCGCCGCCCTCCCGCCGGGGAGAGACCCGTCCCCGCCTCGCTCGCCCCGCGACGCCTCCTCGGGCCCGCCGCCGCCGCCGCCACCCCGATGGACTGAATGAAGACCGCCTGCACCTCCTCCTATCGATGCCTAACCAAAGAGCTGGACAGCTGCGCCATGAACCCGGAGCTGAGCATGGAGACGCTGGGGCCCCTCCACGGGCCCGCCGGCCATGAGGCGGAGCTGATGGGCAGCCCCAGCCCGCACCACCTCCCCGCCGGCCGCAGCGCCGGGTCGCTCCGGGTGCCCCCGCCGGGCCCCCCGCCGCCGCCCCCGCCGCCGCCGCCGCCGCCCTCGCACCAGGAGCTGGCGTCCGCCTCGTCGCGCTCGGCCATGGTGACCAGCATGGCCTCGCTGCTGGACGGGGCCGGGGACTACCGGGCGGAGCTGTCCATCCCGCTGCACCACGCCATGAGCATGCCCTGCGACTCCTCGCCGCCCGGCATGGGCATGACCAGCACGTACACCACGCTGACCCCGCTCCAGCCCCTGCCGCCCATCTCCACCGTCTCGGACAAGTTCCACCACCCGCACGCCCACCACCACCACCACCACCACCACCACGCCGCCGCCGCCGCCCACCACGCCGCCGCCGCCGCCGCCCACCACCACCACCAGCGCCTGGCCGCCGCCAACGTCAGCGGCAGCTTCACCCTGATGCGCGACGATCGCGGGCTCCCGGCCATGAACAACCTCTACGGGCCCTACAAGGAGATGGCCGGCATGGGCCAGAGCCTCTCGCCGCTGGCCGGCAGCCCCCTGGGCAACGGCCTGGGCTCCCTCCACCACAACCCCCAGCCCGGGGGGCTCCACAACTACGGCAGCCCCGCCGGCGGCGCCGGGGGCGCCCACGACAAGATGCTCGGCCCCAACTTCGACGCCCACGCCGCCATGCTGGCCCGCGGCGACCAGCACCTCTCCCGGGGCCTGGCCACCCCGCCGGCCCCCATGATGGCCCATCTCAACGGCATGCACCACCCCGGCCACCCCGGCGGAGGAGGGGGCGGCGGAGGAGGAGGGGGCGGAGGAGGAGGCGGGGGCGGCGGGGTGGGACACCCGCAAGCCCACGGCGGCGGCGGCGGCGGGCCGGTCCTGACCTCGGGCCGGGAGCGCCCGCCTTCCTCTTCCTCCGGCCCGCAGGTCAACAGCTCCGGGCAGCTGGAGGAGATCAACACCAAAGAAGTGGCCCAGCGGATCACGGCCGAGCTGAAGCGGTACAGCATCCCGCAGGCGATTTTTGCCCAGCGAGTCTTGTGCCGTTCTCAGGGCACCCTCTCAGACCTTCTAAGGAACCCTAAACCTTGGAGTAAACTGAAATCGGGCAGGGAGACCTTCAGGAGAATGTGGAAATGGCTGCAGGAACCCGAGTTCCAGAGGATGTCAGCCTTAAGACTTGCTGGTAAGTTGCCGCCTCCTTCTCTCTGGGTCTTTCCGCACTACACGGTTATAGCGCTATGATTCCGCTTTCAACGTCCTATGGAATCCTGGGCTTTGCCGTTTCCCCCTCCCGAAACTGCAAACCCCAGGATTCCATAGGACGTTGAAAGCGGAATCATAGCGCTATAACTGTAGCGTCTGTCTCTCTCTGTCGGTCTCGGTCTCTCTTCTTGGGCCTCCGAGAACATCACCCGTGGTGGGTCGCTCGGCTCACCATCCTAAAAAGAAAGACCGCCGCCCGTTGCCTGCTAGGGCTCTGGGCGTCTGTGTTTGTGTGTCTCTCGATTTGCTGGGGGCGATCGGAGGCATCGGTGCGTGTCTCCTTCCCGTGTGAACAGATGACCTGGGTCCTTCACTTCAGGTCTTCCACCCGAGCTTTTGAACTTGATTCAGACGCGGCGCTCCAGCTTCTCTGCGGGGCTAACGAGGAACACAATGCCTGCCTAGGTCGGGTTGTTTGGCCCCAACCGCGCATCTTTCTTTCTTTCCCTTCTTGAAATATCTGTCCCTGATCTCGGTTTGGGTCCGTCTTTCTGATGCTTCTCGACCCCTTGCCTTCCTCCCCTCCCCTTGCAAAAGAGGGGAGGGGAAAATCCCGGAGGTTTTAAACCTCCTCTATGGAGGGATCCGAGTCAAAACACGGTCCTGAGAAGTCTTGTGGAATTGGAAAGAGGTTGGATTTCTTTTGCCTCTGCGTAAACTTCTCTTAAAGAGGACAGGAGGGTTGTTTTCTCCTGTTAGGCTTTTGGAACCTCAAGTGTGTGTGTGTGTGTGTGTGTGTGTGTGTCTGTTTGTTGTCGGGGGGGAGCAGCCTGGGTTTGTGTCTGTGTGAAACGGAGATCGCTGTCCCCAGCTGTCAGCCTCCAAGCTTTGGTGTGTTGATTTTTGTCCCCCATCTGACACCTGCGCGCAAAAACCGCGGCTTTGCTGGCGAAAGAGGGGATACTGGGGGATGAATTGAGGGAGGGGAAACGTGGGGGGGGGAGGGAAGGATAGGCGTGTGGTTGTGTAGAGGTGGAAATATGGATTTCTCCCCCTCCCTTCTCTTTGTCCCAGGTATGCGGGAGTCGTTCCAAAGTCGTAATCAACAGAGGGGGGAAAACCCAATTAAACCTACATATAGGCAAGTGGTGGGGAGGGAGAAGGAGGAGAATGGGGTGCTGGGAATTTAGGCTAGCAGATGCGTGTATCGGAAAGGTTGGGGGCTCTGCTCGACGGGAAGGAAGGAAGGAGAAAACAGGACCCCCCCCGCAAAGAATAGATTGGATATATTTGGGGGGGGGGCTGGGGCGAAAGAACAATCACTTTTGGGTATATTGTTCTTTTGATGTGCGCCGAGTTGTTTGTGGGCGCCCTCTAGTGGCACCCAGGGGAAGCCTTCTCCCTTTCTATTGTTCTAAAGATGGCCAGGATTTCGCCGATTAAAGGTTTGGCTTTGTATATGTAGTGACACGCGTAGGGTAATATCAGATGGCTGACAAATGAAGCGCTGAGATAGACACGCGAATACGGTATATATGGCTGGCCGTCTTTCTAGCATAATGGTATAAAGTCTGGAGACGTCAGAAGGAATGGTGTGTGTGTGTATATACTATATTTTTATATATATGTATACATTGCATAGAGCAACTGGCTGCCTCTTTAATTCCCCTCTGCTTTGATCTGGAAACCAATGTGTGGATAAGAGCATTCCACACCACGCGTTTATCATTCCCCCATCACGATCCGATCGTAGATCTTCGAGGCTGTCAAAAGGGAGCCTGCGGATTCCCAGGACGTGGCGATCTTTTGTTTCGCGGCTCCCCCCCCCCGCCAAAGGACGCCTTTTTAGCCCGCGATCTCCCTATTCGCACGTGCACAAGAATACGCCACGGGAGAATGTTTACAAATGCCTTTCGACACAAGGAGGAATCCCGCCCCTTTCCTTGACAATTGCCTCATTCACCTGTAGTTTGATTGATTCGGGGCTGGAGCAATTAATCGTTGGCCGGTATTGATTAGGAGAGGAAAAAACTACTCTGTAATACCCTTCGCGCGGGTATTCCAAATCCCCCCTCCCTCGTCGTTTTCCCCCCTCCCCTTCTTCCTTCCTAGGAATCAACTATTACCGGGGATTATTATTTTTAGGAATATTTTTTTAAAAAAAAAAGGAGGGGGAAGGAGAGGAAGAGGAAGGTGTGCTCTTTGGCACGTCCGGCGTGATGGATGAGGAATTAGCATTTCTGCTCCCTTAATGATAAGCCAGGGGACTGGATCGTGACAGGCGAACGCCTCGCAGGGACACCCCCCCCGGCCGGGCTTTGGCTACTCCGGAGTGGATTTGGGAGTCGCGGAGCGTGGAGCGAGATCGCCTTTGTTCGTCCGTCCGTCTGTCCACACGCGCGGGTGTTGCGGAACGGCACTTGTCACCCTTTCCCCCGCCCCCCTAACCAGACCGTTTGGAAACCCCGTGTCTCTCCAGATGAACTCCGCTCTGCCCGTCCTGCGCGCCCTCCCCCCTCCCCCTCCCCCTCCCCCTCCCCCAGGCTCATTCGGTCTTAGTGCGGATAATTAACGTGAGAAAAAGGCGTCTGAATTGGTCTATCGACCCGGCTTTTGCATGGTCTTCCCCTGTTTAATAGCGAGGTTGTTTGCACTAATAAAACAAAAGCGTCGGGAAATTCTCCGCCGCCCGGCTTGCCTGGGCTTTTTTTCCCCCCTCCTTCCCGGCTTGCGTTGTAGCGCCTCGTTATTCGAACGGGGCGGCGGGCTCGGGTCGTGGTTGTCCTTTTTCCGCACTAGCCTGTTATAGCGCGATGATTCCACTTTCAACCTCCTCTGGAATCCTGGGGTTTGCAGTTTCGGGAGGGGCCGGCCGGCCCCTCCGAAACTGCAAACCCCAGGATTCCAGAGGAGGTTGAAAGTGGAATCATCGCGCTATAACAGGCTAGTGTGGAAATGGCCTACTAGGGGAAGGATGGAAGCGGGGAGGGGGAAATTGGGACACAGACGCCTTCCCACACCACCCGCCTCTAGGGATGTCGAGGATCCCTCAGCCCTCGGGGGTGGGAGTCAATTCCATTGTGTTCAATGGGATTCCTTACACTCCTTGGCGTGCTTCGTCCTTAGCAGAGGAGACCTACTGAGTGCTGGCTGGACACGTAGGGAAGTCTTGTGGATCCAATGGGTCTCGGATTCGAGCACTAGGGTCCTTTCCGCGCTACACTGTATTATAGTGCTAGTATTCCACTTTCAACATCCTGTGGTCTTATAGTGCTGTTATTCCACTTTTAACATCCTATCCTCGAGGTCCCTCCCTAAACTGCAAACCCCAGGCTTCCATAGGATGTTGAAAGTGGAATAATAGCACTATAACAGTCTAGTGCGGAAATGGCCTAGGAGTTAGTATTTCGATTTGGGGGGGGAAATCCGCTGACCTTCAAAGGTGTCTCATCGCCGCTCTGGGACGGTAGGCGGGGGCGATGGGGAGCAATTAACTGGGGATATAAGAAGCACCTTCGGATCTGTTCAGCCTCGATTTGGGTTGCGGCCCCGCCGCACTTACGCCTGAATAAAGATGTCTGGGATTGCGCCCTTGGACTAGCGCTGCCTACGGCGTTCGTGACACGGAGGAGGGCCCATTGAAAGCAATGCGGTTCCCTTCCCGTCCGTGGGTTGAAGGCCTGGGATCGAGGCCAGTTCAGTTGGATTTAAAAAAAAAAAACTTGTTTCTTTTGAGCAGATATTCTGGTGCCCCCGCCCAGCCGCGCACTGTGCGCCTTGACAGCCTGCGTGCTGGGAGGCGCAAATGGATCCCAGTCCTCTTGGATGTGAATCCGGAACTGCATTCGAATTCTCCCCGCTGGCGCATTTGTTGCTAAACCACTTCTTTGGCTTGCATTCTTTGGCTTATATTATTTCCCCAGTCCCCGTCGGGGTTTAGGGAACTCTCTGGCTCGACCTTAGCTGGATCCGATCTTAGGGGGGAAGCGCGTGGAGGGGGGGTGTCGATTGTGGCACTGCAAAGGCCACCAAGGGACGGGGGGGGCTGAGAGAGAGAGAGAAAGGAGGGAGGGAGGGAGAGAGAAAACAAAAGCCCTCTCCCTATGAATTATTAAAAGAAAGCTGGGTGGTGAGGGCGAGCTGGGAGAAGGGGGAACCTTTAGGGCGGTGAGTGTGTCTGTGGCGAGGAAAGACTGTGATCTGAGTGGAAGAGACAGCCGGGAAAGAAAACAGGGAGGGATTTGCGGGTGGGGGAGCGGTGCTGGGGCGTTGGATGAAATCTACTATGGAGGCTTCCACCTATTTCTGGATGGAGAAGAACAGGCCAGAGCACACAAGCCTCGAAGATATACCATGGAATACAAAAATCAGACTTGTCCAAGGCCATCCGATTTCCGATTTCTGTGTACGGTTGTGAAAACTCAACAAAGGTGATAGAAAGAGGATCAGTCCTAGAGTGCCAAAAAGACAAATGAAGGGGAGAGCAAAATCGGGCCTGAAGTCTCCTTAAAGTCCAAGACGACTGAAGGGAGGCTGTCCGGCTATGGACATATGGTGAGACCCTGGCCATTTCCGCACGACATTGTTATAGTGCTATTATTCCACTTTCAACATCCTGTGGAATTCTGGGGCTTGTAGTTTACTGAGGCCCAAGAGCTCTCTGGCCGAGAATGCTAAGTCCCCCACCCTCAACTGCAAACCCCAGGATTCCATAGGAGGTTGAAAGTGGAATAATAACACTGTAACAGTCTAGTGCGGAAATGGCTCATGTGACTCGCTAGAAAAGGCAACGTGGTTCGGAGATCCAGCGTGGTGGTCGTGGTTCGAGCCCTGGGCCACGATCTTGGAGATCGGAATTCGATTCCCGCTCGCGGTGAGCTTGGGCCTGTCACACACTCTCAGCCCCCAGAAAACCCCGTGATCGGTTCTCCTTAGGCCATTTCCGCACTCGCCTGTTCTAGCGCGATGATTCCACTTTCAACCTCCTCTGGAATCCTGGGGTTTGCAGTTCCGGGAGGGGCCGGCCGGCCCCTCCCGGAACTGCAAACCCCAGGATTCCAGAGGAGGTTGAAAGTGGAATCATCGCGCTAGAACAGGCGAGTGCGGAAATGGCCTTAGAGTCGCCATAAGGCAGAAAGGAATTAGCGGCGTACAACAACAAGGCGGCAGAAGGCCGCAGGAAAAGAGGAAGACCGCGTTGCGGAGAGATAGACTCCTATTAAGGAAGCCAAGACCCTCCTTCTGCAAATCCTGAGCGGGGCTGTCGAGGACCGGGTGACTCGGGGTCTCTCCATTCATAGGGTCGCCATAAACCGAAGCCGAGTTGGGGGCCATTGCAACAACACCTGCTCTTTTCTTTGGTCCGGTCAATTGTAGAGCCGGGCTTGGAGAGGATCACACACACACACACAAAAGGTTGTGTGCGTGCGTGTCTTCCCCTTTCCTGTCCCCCTCCTCTTCTTTTTCTCCCCCTCCCGGAGTTATTAAAAATTCATGCTCAACGCCCCCCCCAAGGCGAGCTGGGCCGCTGGGCTGGGCTCATTTCTTTACATATTTAATGTCTCTTTGGGCTGTTCGCCCGAGCAGAAACCCGCCTGGAAAAAAGCGAAGGCGAGCCAGAGAGAAAGAGGGTCGGTAGGTGCCACTTGGGAATCCCCCTCCCCAACACACCACCCAATGAAATCCACGTTGGGGGAAAAAGGGGGAATGGGGGGAGAGCAACATAATAATAATAATAATAATAATAATAATAATAATAATAATAATAATAATAATAACAACAACAACAACAACAACAACAACACTGCCATCAGCTCTCTTGTGTTGGCCTTTTCTGGGGGCGAAGGGGGGCCGGTCGCCAGCTTCGCCCGATCGCCCGTCCCTCCCGGGGAAAAGAAAACCCGGCAGTTAATTGTTTTCACCTTTGCGATAAATATCACTTATGCAAAACCGGCCCCCGCCACCTCTCCGGCGCTCTCCCTCCCTCCCCTGCCTCGCAGCGGCGTCGCCGCCCCCTCCCCGTCTCCCCAATCCGAAATTTAACGATTTTTCAATTAGGGAGAGAGAGAGAGAGAAGGGGGGGGGACATCACAAGAGCAGCCAAGGGGGAGGAGAGGGCTGGATGATCGCCTGGAAAGGATGCGCACTTGATAACTACGCGCGCACGCCCCTCTCCCAGCCGTCGATGGCCGTTTCCGCACTAGCCAGTTGTAGTGCTATGATTCCGCTTTCAACATATTACCGAATTCTGAGGTTTGCAGTTTAGGGAGGGGTCTGAGGGCCTGAGGCGCCTCCCGAAACTGCAGGTCCCAGGATTCCATAGGATGCTGAAAATGGAATCATAGCAGTACAACAGGCTAGTGCGGAAATGGCCTATGTGTGGCGATGGCTCTGCGCCTCCCACAGCTGAGCGCTGGCTGTTCAGGAGTGCGGAAGGGGGGAGGCTTTCTACAGAGGCGGATATTAGGGGGATTAGGGGAAACCGTGGCTTCGATTAACACCCGGTGTTCCTTAATGACCACCACCACTCCCCATGAGCTGCCCCCTTTTCCCTCTAGGGAGGATGGGCCGAGAGGATGCGAAGGAAGACTTTCAGCCTAGGCGCTGACGTTTCCCTCTCCTGTTCCACCGAGCTCCAAACACGTGCAATTCTTCAGCCCCTCCTGGACCCACGGCTTAGGCCTTTTCCGCACTACACTCTTATAGCGCGATGATTCCACTTTCAACACCGTCTGGAATCCTGGGGTTTGCAGTTTCGGGAGGGGCCGGCCGGCCCCTCCCGAAACTGCAAACCCCAGGATTCCAGACGGTGTTGAAAGTGGAATCATCGCGCTATAAGAGTGTAGTGCGGATTGGGTCCGAAGCATGTGGTCCGTCTCCCTTTCCTCCCCCGCTTCTTAGCAGGCTAGGAACGCAAACGTTTGCAAAGAAAATGTCCCTGTCTCCTCCCTGCTTTCCTTCTTGGCCTGACCACACGCACCCCCCCCATGTGACCCAATCGTTCCCCCCACATAATTATTTTGTTAAAATTATAGACCCTCCTCTTTGTTGGCACTTGCATTTTTGTTTACTGTGCAACCCTAAGGGCCCCCAAAGTTTAGTCCAGGCAAGGAATAAGGATTCATATGCCAGGAGGCCTCCCTAGAAAAAAAAGGTGAGATTTAGTATACTTTCTTTGTTTATTTATTTATTTTTATTTATTATATTTGTAGGGCACTTTTCTCCCAGAATTGGGACCCAAGGTGGCTTCCAACAATAAATACACATTAAAACACATTAAACACATGAAAGTGTTTAAAATATTTAAAACAGTTAAAACAATAAAAAACATTAAAAGATATAAAATCATAAAACACTTAATACAATAGTCAATTTACAAACAAGTTTGACTTCTGCCTAAAATAGTTTGACATCCAGATGTTAAAAGTTATCTTAATCCCAAAGCAACCAGATGATGATGCCATGCTAATTAATTATGGAATATCCAGGCCTGGCTGTGCAATAATATATGACACCACTAGAGTCCCAATTAAGCACCTTTAAGCCCCATTGATTGCAATGGGGGAGATTTAAAGACAAACTTCAGCCCTTTCGCCATTAGAATCAATAGGACTTCCAAATGTTTAAACAGTGTCTGAATCCTGCCTGTGTTTGCTCATAGTATTTGTTTCACTGAACACATGTCCCTTTATAGATCGCTCCTATGTTTTCTTCTTTTTTAAAAAAAACTTTCCTTGTAATATTTTGCATTACATTGCAATTTTCATACCATCAGCTGACTCCAAGAACCTTGGGGCTGTGGATATAGGACCCATAAATTGGGAGGTGCTCTAGGTGCAGAATACACTTTGCAAGTGAAAAGGAGATATATATGAGTGGTGCAAGAACAGTCATCATGAAACACCCAAGATCGAAGCATAAAGATAGATCATTGAAGACATGGTATATACAGTTTCTATGTATGGTTATGAAAGCTGCACAGTGAAGAAAGCTGAAAGGAAGAGAATCAACTCATCTGAAATGTGATGGCAGAGGAGAGTTTTGCCTGTACCATGGACTGCCAAAATGATTGATAAATGGTTCCAAGAGCAAATCAAGCCTGAACTGTTCCCTAGAAACCAAGATGACTAAACTGAGTCTACCATACTTTGGACATATCATGAGAGAACAAGACTCATTAGAAAAGACAATAATGTTTGGTGAGACAGAAGACAAGGATAAATACCCTAAAAGAACCAGACTCTGTCTGATCTTGGAAGCTAAGCATGGTTAGTACTTGGATGGGAGACCACCAACAAATACCAGGTGCTGTAGACTCTATTTCAGAGGAAGAAACTGGCAAAAATCACTTGTGAGTATTCTTTGCCTAAGAAAACTCTTGGAAAGTCATGGGATCACCATAAGTCAACAGGTGAGTTGAAGGTAAATCCACGCAGGCACACACACACACACATCACAAGGTAGAAGACAGTGGGAAAAGAAGACCACATTGTGGTCTTCCTACAGGCTTGATCAGATAGGGATCTCAGGGAAGCCATAGCCTTAAATTTGCAAAACCTGAGCAGGACTGTTCATAGGGTGACTTAAGTCAAAATCAATTTGATGGCAACTAACAACAATAACAACCAAAATCAGTACCTTAATGTAACCAGTGAATGAAATGCTGTCTGGGAGTTGCTCCACACTTGTCTCTGAAATTGCTAAGAGATGCTCAAGAGCCTAGCAAAGCCTTACGTGTACATTCTGGTAGGGGAATCCATAGTAGGTAACCACATTACCACAAAAGGTAATGTCCATATATTTTGGAATAATATTTACAAAATAATCTAATAGTGTTGTATAGACCAAAGTAACTGCTATAGCCAGAATCTAGATCTACAGCTTTATCTCATTTAAACTGCAATGTACACATCATATTAGTATCAGTTGTTGAACACTATGGCTTTGGAGTTCATTAAAATGGTTAAGTTTACAAAGCTATGTAGGAAAATTTGGGAGCAATTTCTGTTGAAATTTCTGCCTATTCTGTTGAAATTTCTGCCAATTTCTGCCTATTTTTGAATGGTTTCCATAGCAGCCACACGTTTGTGTCAATGGACAGACTCTAAATAGAGCATATTTGAAATGAATGGATTTAAAGGTGCTTAATAACAATAATTCAAGCATGTGTTTAGGAGCAAAATTCTGCTGTGATATCAATAGGAGAATGAAATAGCAGGAATTAACATGCAGGAATAATTACTTGAGAGTAATTGTGGTGATATAGTGGTTTGAACTTGTGGTGTAGTGGTTTGAACATTGGACTACAACCCTGGAGGGGACAATTCCCCACTCAGCCATGGAAACCAGCTTGGTGACTTTGGACACCTCACACACTCTCATCTCCAGAAAACCCTGAGATAGGTTCACCTTAGAGTTGCCATAAGTTGGAAATGACTTGAAGGCACAACAGCATCTTATTCTTGTGTGTGTGTGTGCATGCATTACATAATTTGTAAATTGCTTTAAGATCTGGGACACTAAGCAGTCCATAAATATTTAGACTAAGAGTGTGATGGATTCTTATTCTTGCGAGGTCATTAAAACAGAGGTTGGATGGTCTTTAGTTATTTACTCCTTCATAGCAGGGGGTTGGACTAGATGGCCCTTATTGCCCAGCTCAGTTCTTTGATTTTGATTTAACACTTCCAGCTTGATAAATACAATAATGCTCATTCTGAGTGGAAGATATTTAAAAAAAAAACCTAACTTCTTTTGACTTATATGTTTGCATCTGCACATGCACATGCCACACTGAACTAGAGTGATGGACATGTGGAAATGTGGCTAAATCATTGTTCTGGGTATGATTATGCCCATTAAAAGGGAAGCCATGCAGAAGGAGCTCATCAAAAATCAGGCCAAACTGCGATTGCCTAAAGCTGATCGGTGTACTTATCACATATTGATTTCCACAGTTGATCCAAAAGGTGATGAAAACCATTTAAGTAACAGAACTGACTATGCCTTTTAACGGAGAGTTCCTTTAGTGCAGCAATGTGTGTGCGCACGATTGCTGAGCTGCCTCTTTGTACACTAGATGTGCATATCCATTTTAATGTGTTCTCTCTGTTTAGTCATGTCAGGGAGTAAATTCCAAATTATGCCTGGATTTGTATATACATCATATATTTGTATATACATCATGCTACAATATAAGTAATGAAAATATTATCTCTTGGAGCAAAAGAATTAAGTCTATTAATGTGTTAATATTTGTGTAGACACACACACTGCTTCCCCACCTTTCACAAGGTACTATACTTTATCATAGCATCCTATGTTATATTCTGTAGTTTGGACAGGATATCCAAAATTAATTTTGATTCATTATATAATTTCATGTGTATAATACCTGATTGTGTAGTACATGAAAAAAATAGCACTATTATATAGAGCCAAGAATGGGGCAAATGGTTTGGATAAAAAGTGAAATTTTCAAAGCTAGACAAGGACTGCAAATATTCAGATAGTTTAGCTTTGTTTTCTGGGTGATTAGAATGTTTGTGAACATTTTTTTTTTTTTTGCCATCTCAGTAGCTAAGCCAATTGATGCCTGAAGATTCATTGCCAAAAATATGTAATTTAAATACTGATGTGTGTGTGTTTGTGTGTGTGTGCCTTCAAGTTGCCTGTCAACTTGTGGCAACCCCATGAATTTACTATGTCTTTATTTCCTTTTCTTCTAATGAGTAAAGAATTTTAATCAGTGCATAAATCTAATTAGCATATTAACAAAAATTCTGTGTATGGTTGGAATCCTGGGGTTGGCAGTTTAGGGAGGAGCATTTAGAATTTTCAGCTTCAACTAGTCCGGATCCATTGAATGAATTCTTGAAAAGTGAGTCTATAAATAGGTAAACCCACCCAATTGATTGAATAGATCTACTCTAGTGGGCAGACCAGCAATACAATTTTAGGCTGTGTGGTTGTTTGTGGAGGCTTTAAAATATCTTATAGCTTAATCTAGAGAAGCTACTGCTGTTTTAAAAAAAAAAATGAACAAGACACATTGCTGCCTATGGCACAAAATGGCACACCTAAGTGTAGAAGCAACTGGATTGGCAAGCGATCCATAGGGCCTTTCCACTCTACACTGTTATAGTGCTATTATTCCACTTTCAACGTCCTATGGAATCCTGGGGTTTGCAGTTTAGGGAGGGCTAATTTAGAATTTAGAAAATTTAGAATTTTCAGCCAAAGAGCTCTTTGGCCTCAGTAAACTAAACTCAGTGAACTCTTTGGCCTCAGTAAACTCAGTAAAACCCAGGATTCCACAGGATATTGAAAGTGGAATAATAGCACTATAACAGTTAGTGCAGAAAGTCGCTTATTTCAACACTAGTGAAGATAGTAACAGGCTAGCCAGGGATGAGCTTGCACACAGATTAGGTCACACTACACACAGAGGTCTGTTTGCCAGTAGGCTGAAGTTGCTCCCTGACCCCCCATACTTGTCACCCGACGAGGAGCCACCCCCAAGGAGGCCTGTCCTTTTCAATTACCTGTTGCACCTATGTACAAGAGTCAAAAACAACCTGGAATACAAGTGTGCCCTTAACCTTTTCCTTCTTGCTGATAAAAAAAAAAATTCTGATCCTTCACAAAAAAAATAACCTGCTGTTCCAAACCAATTTCACTTCAGAGACAAAGCTTTTGTGGATTAATATAACGATTCTAATGCTCAGAGCTTCAGTCTCTTTCTGTGTGTATGTGTGTTTGTGTTATAGACACACACACTATTTATTCATTTATTGAATTTATACTCCATCTTTGTCTTGTATTTGGAAGAAACAGTTTATTGGGCATATATATAGATGTGTGTGTGTAGTGTATGTATGTGTGCATATGTATTGCATATTGTGCAATTTTATATATAGTATACTATGGTATGTATTATATATAGCATACTATTATATATATTGTAATAGAACTATTAAAATGTTGCAGCTAGATGTGTGGCTTCCAGTTTCTATTAGGCAGCTGCCCACGCATGCACACACAAACACAGAGACCTTTAACTAATTGAACACTTCGGATTTACTGGTAGCTACAATAAAATCACACAAATGTGTCTGTTCCTTATCTTCCAGTGTGAATACGCTTAAATACAAGCCTCAGTCTCTGATATTTTCCCACATCAACATATGCTCTCACATAACTTATGTTATGCCAGTGTAAACAAATGTCCCAAAAGATGGGCACAGCTCAGCATCCAAGCAAATGCTTTGCATGGAGGTAATCCAGAGTGTGGAAAAGTTCTTCTTGTGAATGAAATCCAGAGCTTCATAGCTAGGAAACCCACTGCTTCTGCATCAGCTTGGGTCTGTGGTCTACCATTTTGAATAGCACTCCTGCACATAATCTTACATAAAAGCCTACTTGCTGCCAAGTTGTTAGAGATAATGTCAGAAAAATATACACCTTTGGCATTAATCCTTTTATTCCTCATTCTAAAAGAAACCATTCTATAACTCATCTCTGCCAGATTTTTTTGGAAAAAAAGAGATTTTGGGAAGTGCATTTCTCTCTCTCTCTCTCTCTCTTTTTTTTGAGGAGAGTGAATTTTTTTCTTAATTTCTTTTGCCCCTCCCTGCTTTCCTTTTGTAGGCAGGGAAAGACATTTCTTTTTAAACAGGCCTTTAATGGTTATACTGGAAACCTTTTACTTACGCATTTGCTGCCTTTAAAAATCTATTGTAAGTTTATAATTTTATATGTTTTTTAATGTTTTAATTGTTTATATTTTATATGCTTTTAATTTTTTTAACCTTTTGGAAGCTGCCTTGAGTCCCACCTTGGGAGAAAAGGCAGCATATAAATTAAATTTAATTAATTAATTAATTGAATGAGTGAATAAACAATTTTTATTTTCTTTTTCCTCCAGTTCTTCATATCTCTACCTGAGAACTGGAGGCATCCAGAGGTGGTGAAACCACTGGATTTTATTCTATATTTTAAAGAAGCTCCCTAAGGTACTGAACCTAGCTTTGGTAGTAGGGTTCATTACCATGGTTAGCTCTTACAATCTGCAAAAAACCCACCAACTGCCCCTGCTGATGCAACATAGGCACCAGTGTGTGCCAATGTGCATTGCACATCTTTGAATGTTTCCCCTTTATAACAATAGAGGCATAAATGTTGGTAAATTTGGCTTTATCAGACTATGGATATAGGAATGACAAATGCAGTGATTGATTCACTGTAGAAACTAGTAGCATGAAAGACTAAGCTGTTAACTCAATTTACAGGAATTTGAAAAAGGTTGAACTCCTCCCTGCTTTTTAATTGAAGGAATGTGGGGATTATTAAACCACACACATGCAAGCTTTCTCTGGGTCCACATAGCAACCCTCCTGAGTAGATCAGTTGTACTGATACTATTCCAATTTCAGAGACAGGTAAATCAAAAGAACAGCTTGCCCAGGCTTGACTGATAGATCCCTAAAGTAGAATTTGAATCTAGAATGTCTATTATCCTCTGAGCCCTACTCCTTAGTGCTTTGGAGGCTCATATTTATAAAATGCATCTAATGGAAGGAAGATTTAGTGCAGAGTGTCATGACTCTTGATAAAATCGAAGCATAACATAGAAAGCATGACTGAGTGGGAAGCCTTTGTCTCTTCGGATGTGTTAAACTAGAGCTCCACCGTCCCTCGCCATTTTCTAGGCTGGCTGAGACTTCTAGGAGTTGACATCCAAAATATCTGGAGGGCAAAAATTCCCTACCTTGACATGTATTCCTTATGGCACATTAGACCATTGGCCCTTTTAAGCTGGGTGAAGATGGTCTGGACCTCCAGATATTGCTGGACCACAACTCCCAGCAACTCCTAGACAGTATAGCCAACGGGGAAGAATAGTGGCAGTCCAACAACATCCAGAGGGGTTCATGCTTCCCATCCCTGTTCTAAGCCTCCACCTGCCTATTCTATCTGTTGGTAGCTCTCCCAAAGTTCACACTGAGATTCTTCCTACAGCTGAGATCAGTTAACTAAAGAAGTGGAAAACTACACCACAGGTTCAACACCTGGAAAAGTAATGGGGAGGGGAGAAGGAGGACAGCAAATCCCAGAGTCTCCCACCATCCCCAACAATCCAAACTAGCATGGAAATTGGGAGAATCCAAGAAGGTATAGTCCAAAACATTAACCTTTCTGCCAGTCTTCAGTGAGTATCAAGGAAAGAAGTCATTGTAGCCAATGGGCACAAATATGGTACTGGTTTTTGGCACCTTAGAATAATTTAAAACATGCCAGGTTGTATGTACACAGTGCAGAAATTTGCTGCTCATTTCATTCTTACTTCATTCCTCTGATCATTTCATCCTTATTTTAACATTTAAAGATTGCAAGCCAATTGCATTCCATTTATGATCACATTGGTTCTGATTTGAACATCATTTCAGCTATTTGTATATGGCGGGGAGAGAAAGTACGGCCCACAGGTCATATGTAACTTCTTTTTATGCCCGTGATCTTCCAAACCCTCAAACCTCCCCCACCCCGCAAAATTGGACAAAATCTCTCCCCCAAACTGTGTCCAGCAGCAGCAGTTTCCTTGGACTTCCTCTCACTGATACATGAATTTGTGTCTATCAGACAATTACCAAAGATTATTAACAACATATAAATATAACATGTGCTGGTCATGCCCTATAAAACCCTATAAGACTTGGGTCCAAGACTGTCTGAAAGATCTTATCTCCCTGTATGAGCATGCCAAAGCCTTAAGATCTTCAGGGAAGGGCTTTCTTTCTGTCTCACCACCATCACAGGTATGGTTGGTGAGTACATGGGAGAGAGCCTTCTTGGTGGCTGCTCACACACTCTGGAACTTCTTCCCGTTAGAGGCTAAGTTGACCCTCTATGATCCCCCACCCCACCCCACTGGCAGGCAAAGGCCTTTTTATTTAAATAGACCCTTGGCCTTTAACTGAGTGTGGCAGATGCGATGTGCTGTATCTTGAGCTTTAAGTTTTAAGTTTAAACCAGGTTGGTCACCGGAAGATCTAAAACTGACCACATAACACCAATTCTGAAGTCTTTACACTGGCTGCCTAATAGTTTCCGGGCACAGTACAAGGTGTTGGTTTTTACCTTTAAAGTCCTTTATGGCTTGGGGCCAGCCTACCTGCGGGATCGCTTTCTCCCATATAATCCACCCTGCACACTAAGGTCCTCTGGGAGGAATTTACTGCAGCCAATCAGAACTAGGTTGGCTGCTATTACCCAGAGGACCTTTTCTTCCATCGCTCCCAAACTATGGAATGGCCTGCCGGAAGAGACCCGGCACATCACCAGTCTTGACTGCTTTAAAAAAGCAGTCAAGACTGTCCTCTTTCGACAGGCCTTCCCAGACTAGTGTTCCACTGCCTCTCATCAACTGTCCTCTTGTTTTTAATCTTGTTTTTAATTGTTTTTAATAGTTAATGTGTTTTAGGGGGTTAGAAGGGTGGGTGGGTGGGGAGGATGGGGTATGTTTTAATGTTTTAATATATTTTATATATTCCTGTAATGCCGCCTCGATCCATTGGGAGAGGCGGGATAAAAATAAATGTTGTTGTTGTTGTTGTTGTTATTAATCTGTTTTCAATATTTTGAAATGATCATCTATTTAATTGTTTTAAAATGTTTGTACTTCGGTTTGTTTTAGTTGTATTTTGTTTTTATCTTTTCCTGTAAGCTGCCTTGAGTCCCATTATGGGAGAAAAGCCTTTCCACACTGTATAGTTATAGCACTATGATTCGACCTTAACTGTCATGGCTGTGTCCTGTGGAATCCTGGGGCTTGTAGTTTATGAGGCACTAGTACTCTCTGGCTGAGCATTCTAACTGCCACTCCCCAAACTGCAAATCCCAGAATTCCATAGGATGGAACTATGGCAGGTACAGTAGAATCATAGTGTTATCACAGGGTATAAATAAAATGAATAAATAGGCATGTGAGAACACGTTTCAGGAAATTCACCTTTTTTCCCCCTTAAAAAGATGGCAACATCTCAGCCTAAATACCCTAAAAGCAACAGATCCCATCTAATTTTGCAGCGAAGCAGGGGTGGCCCTAGTTAATATTTAGATGGGAGGCCATCGATGAACACCAGGCACTATAGGTTACATTTCAGAGGAAGGCAATGCCAGACATCTTTGAGTATTTCTTGCCTAAGAAAACCTTATGAAATTCATGGGGTCACCATAACTTAACTGATGATTTGAAAGGACATACACAAACCCATGGAAAAGGGCTTGAGAACCACAAAAAAAACCTTGGGGGAATTTATATCACCCCAAGACCACACTTTGCTCAACTCTAAGATTGGCTGATCTGAACACATTCCATACTGAGCTTGAAAATGCTATTTTTATTTTACTTCGTTCCCCAGAATCCAAGGGTTAACGTGGTGTAATGGTTTAAACATTGGATTATGACTCTGGAGACCAGAGCTGGAATCCTGGCCCAGTGATGGAGACGTACTGAGTGATCTTATCCACGTCTCACTCTCTCAGCCTCAGAGGAAGACAAAGGCAAACTGCTTCTGAACAAATTTTGCCAAGAAAACCTTGTGATAGGTTGGGTTGCTGTAAGTCTGGCACACAACAACAGCAACAACTCAGAATCTCCCATTCATCATGACCACTGGCAAATCTGACTTGGAGATTCCTTGAGTTTGAGTCTAAAAGAGTAACTTTTCCACATCCTGTTTTGTTTTGTTTTTAAATCAGATGCTGACTGGAAAGTTCCCCTATAGAAGTGATTAGATCTTTTGCCCCATGCAGAATACCCATGTTCAGTTCAAGGTTGTGGAAGCAGAATTGTGCATATGGATGTACATTGGATTGGGCTTCATTTACACACATGGTTGTGCAACATTACCACTCTGTGCGAGGACTGTATAGCACAATCAGTGCATAACTCTGCATGCAGGATTTATGCTGTGCAACCCCAATGTAGGATCTCAGCCATTTTAAGTTCACTTATATTCTTTTTATGAAAACTGAAAATGGCATGCCAATGGGAAAAGGCTTATCTAGATGCATCTCCATCAAAAGCCATCACAGCCATTATTCGGCAAAGATGCTATGTTTTGGTTTGTGCACTTATGTGGTTGGATGCTGTTGTTTTTCAAGGATGAGGTTTACCTACCCAGATCACCTGCATCTCTGTGAACCATTCTTGATCTCAACACTCTCATCATTATTATGAGGTACAGACAGTAAAAATTTTTACTGTCTGAGGTACAGCAGCAAATGGTGTTTCTGTATACCCTCCCCATGGAAGCTAGTAGCTCTGATATCACTTGAGTGTTGAATCATGGAAGTCATAGAACTGTAGAGTTGGAAGAAACCACAAGGGCCATTGAGTCCAGCCCCCTGCCATGCACCATCAAAGCATTCCCAACAGATGGCCATCCAGCCTCTGTTTAAGAATCTCCAAAGAAGGAGACTCCATTACACTCTGAGGCAGCACATTCTACAGTCCAACGGCTCTTATCATCAGGAAGTGCTTCCTAATATTTAGATGGAATCTTTTTTCCTGTCGTTTGAAGCCATTGCTCCATGTCCTAGTCTCCAGAGCAGCTGCAAACAGGCTTGCTCCATCTTCCATATGACATCCCTTCAAATATTTAAACTTAGCTATCACCTTGCCTCTTAACCTTCTCTTCTCCAGGCTAAACATACCTCTAAGCCTCTCCTCATAGGGCATGGTTTCCAGGCTTTGTACCATTTTGGTCACCCTCCTCTGTTCCAGCTTGTCAATATCCTCCCAAAAGTGTGATGCCCAGAACTGGACACAGAATTCCAGGTGGGGTCTGACCAAAACAGAATAGAGTGGTACTGAAGTGGAATCTCCTCCAGGTTTCAGCCTGAAGGTCTGAATGGAAGATAGAGGTATCCAAGAAGTACATACACCTCCTGTAAAGCTCCGACTGCACACTGGAGCCAATGTTTGAGAATAGGGTTGAGCACCTTCAATAGCTCCTTGAAAGTCTGGATTGAAATGTGGGATTCAACATCCCACTGACATCACAGTCATGGGTCCTCACAGCCCCCACACACCCAAAAGCAGCTCCAGAGTAATATCAAGCAGAAGGATCTCCATTGTCCTGCTGGAGATGCCTGCCTGCTTTCACCAGGATGGCATACATACCAGCTTTTCTTAATGGACTGCAGAGTGAAGATCCCTGTGTGGTTTTTTTTTTACTGTTTTTTAAAACCATTCTTGGGGTTATTTTGGAACATTTTTGGCTCCCCTTACCCCAGTCTGTTCCTAGGTCTGGAGCCACTGATGCCCCAGCAGTCATGATTTCACTGGCTCCACCTCCGTCCGCTTCGTTCCTTCCCCTAGTCAAAACCCTGAGCATCGCAAAGCAAAGAATGGTGCAAAAAGGTGGCAGATCGGGGCGGAGGCTTGATGGGTTTTCAGGCCGAGCGTGGGAAGGGCAAGGAGGCGAAGATCTGGTCCGGGATTCCAGCGACCTTCCAGGCCTGGGGGGTGGAGAGGAGGCAGGAGACCTTTTACCTTTCCTTCTTCCTCCTCCTCCTCCTCTTCTTTTTCCTCCTTCGCTGTTTGTTTCTATTTATGCCTGCCTTCCTCCTCCCCCCCCACCCCCCTCCCGGCGCCCCCGCTGCGGTTGTGGCACTTTCTCCAGCCGATGTGTGTCTATGCAGCCGGATCGATGCTGATAATGTTGCGAAGATTAAAAGCGCATTAATGCGGGCCACAACAGAAGCGACGTGCGCGCCCGAGCCCGCATTGATCGGCAGAGGAACCCGAGAGCCGGCGCCTTTCCAGGAAGAGCCGCCCGGGGCCGCCCGCCTTTCCCAGCAGGAGCCCCCGCCGCCGCCTCCCGCCTCCCGCCCCCCCCTTCTCCCTTCACCCCCCCTCCCTCTAGTCCCGGTGAGTTTCGCCTCTGGCCTGCCTCTTGCAAGCCCCCCCTCCCCTCGCTTGGGGCGCCGCCGCCGCAGACTCCGCCATTTCCGCACTACACGCTTAGGCCATTTCCGCACTAGCCTGTTGTCGCGCGACGATTCCACTTTCAACCTCCTCTGGCATCCTGGGGTTTGCAGTTTCGGGAGGGGCCGGACGGCCCCTCCCGAAACTGCAAACCCCAGGATGCCAGAGGAGGTTGAAAGTGGAATCGTCGCGCGACAACAGGCTAGTGCGGAAATGGCCTTAGAGAGCTATTATTCCACTTGCAACATCCTATGGCATCCTGGGGTTTGCAGCTTAGGGAGGGGCCACCCTAAACTGCAAGCCCCAGGATTCCATAGGATGCTGTAGGGGAATAATAGCACTATCAGACTCCATTTCCACACTACACTGTTCTAGCGCTATTATTCCACTTTCAACATCCTGTGGAATCCTGGGGTTTGCAGTTTAGGGAGGGTCCTTTAGAATTCTCAGCCAGAGAGCCTCAGTCAACTACAAACCCCAGAATTCCACAGGATGTTGAAAGTAGAACAATAGCACTATGAGAGTGTATGGCCATTTCCGGACTAGAGGGTTATAGTGCTATTATTCCGCTTTCAACAACCTGTGGAATTCTGGGGTTTGTAATTTATTGAGAATTCTAAATGCCCCTCCCCAGGATTCCATACATATTGACAGTGGAATAATAGCACAATAACAGTGCAGTGCAGAAATAGCCAGTCTGTCTTGCTTCCTGGAAATCCCGGTTTCAAAATTAGGCATTTCAAAGAAGCTGATTTTTGCGTTCTTCGCACCCCCGGAATTCGAATTTGGTGACTTCGCACTGACTCTCCCCCCCCACTCCTGCCCCCTCAAATCGCTTCCAGGGCTGGGATTCTCGCCTCTTGGGAAGGCAAGGATCGCGGAAAGCCGTGGGAAAAGGTTGGCCGCGACCTACACGGGAGAAAAGCCCCGCTGAGGCCATTTCCGCACTAGCCTGTTATAGCGCGATGATTCCACTTTCAACCTCCTCTGGAATCCTGGGGTTTGTAGTTTCGGGAGGGGCCGGTCGGCCCCTCCCGAAACTGCAAACCCCAGGATTCCAGAGGAGGTTGAAAGTGGAATCATCGCGCTATAACAGGCTAGTGCGGAAATGGCCTGAGTTGAGGAGGACCGACTCTCTCCGGCGGACCCCCCCCCCGGCTTTGGAGAGGTGGCTTCGGAGTTCTCCCAGCCTACTTCCTTCCCCTTCCCTGCTGCTGGTTAAGACGCTAGTCCTTCTGAAGTCTGGCCAAACCGTTCTTATGGTTTTAATGTCAGGGGCGAGGGTGACTGGGACGCAAATGCCGTTGCGATCGATGGGATTGATCTGAACGGGAGTGTTGCCCTGGTTTAGTTTGCTTTTTAAAAAGCCAAACAGTTTTTCTTGGGAAAGATAAGTCTCATTGATTTTAACACAACTGATTCCCACGTTCACGCGGTTTCCTCGAGTGACGGCGCTAGCCTTTCCGCACTGCACTGTTATAGTGCTATTATTCCACTTTCAACATCTTGTGGAATTCTGGGGTTTGTAGTTCACTGAGGCCAAAGAGCTCTCTGGCTAAGACTTCTAAAGGCCCCTCCCTAAACTGCAAAGCCCAGGATTCCATAGGATGTTGAAAGTGGATCTATGCCTGCGATCCCTTCTCAGCACTAAGCCCGGTAACTTTCTTTCCATGATGTCATTCGTATTTTCCATAAGAATTTTCCACCTGATGTCTCAGCCTTACCTGAGAATTCGAATCCTATGCAAAAGCTGGCCGAAAGGGGAGAGTGCCTCGAGGCATGTACAGAGCATCCGTCACAACCACGACACCCCCCACCAAGTATGAGAAGGCTTGGCTCCCCGGACGCCCGCCGATTTCACGAAATAAACATGGACATCGCAACCTAACCTTTCTCCAAGCAAGGACCGATTTTAAAAAAAACACCTTTTATTTATTCAGGATTTTAAATATAATCTGCCTGGAAACAAATGGGGAGACAAATGCAATGAAGGAAAACCCTATGATACGAGTTCCCCATTCAAACGTATCCCGAACTTTGCACGTCGTCCTAAGAATGCAGCTTTCCCTCCTTCAATTCAAATGGAGTATCTCAGTTTTCGAGAATCGAAGTGCGCTGCTTTACGCAGGAGTACGATCGCGAGCCCTTTCCCTCCTCCTGCCCTGCATCCCTCTGGAAGGTCAGATAGGCCGAGAAACAGCTTCCCAACGAGCGAGAGAGCGTTTTAGAATTTCAGCCTGCCCTTAGGAATTGATTTCTATCACGTGGCACGTCCAGTGTTAAGCCAGGAGGGTTGAGATCAAGCCTTTCCAACAGCCCCCATCCAACACCTTACATGAGCCTGGCCTGGGTTTAGAATCTCTCCAGTTTCTTAAGGCTGCTGCAACCCTTCCTCTGTTTACCAGAGAGTAAACGCCCTTGGAACTTACTCCGGAGCAAGCACCCATAAGATAGGGAAGCAGCCCGTGAGGCCTTAAAGAGGAACACATTTGCAGTGCTTCGGGAACCTTGCTGTCTTGGGCCATTTCCACACTACACAGGCCTTTTCCGCATGACACTCTTATAGCACAATTATTCCACTTTCAACCTCCTCTGGAATCCTGGGGTGTGCAGTTTAGGGAGGGGGCATTTAGAATTCTCAGCCAGAGAGCTCTTTGGCTTCAGTAAACTACAAACCCCAGAATTCCACAGGATGTTAAAAGTGGAATAAGAACACTATAACAATGTAGTGCGGAAATGGCCACAGTTATAGTGCTACTATTCCACTTTCGACATCCTGTGGAATTCTGGAGTTTGTAATTTACTGAGGCTGAAGATGCCCCTCTCTAATCTGCAAACCCCAGGATTCCATAGGATGTTGAAAGTGGAATAAGAGCACTGTAACAGGGTAGTGCGGAAATGGAACTACCACACCAGAAATCCCCAGTCAGGTTTTCCAAGCTCCACAAAGGTACCATGGCTTAAGCTTGTACACGGAATAGAGTCCATCACATCAGATCCCCAAAGTGTCACCCAGAATTTTGGATATGTATGTACAAAGTGTGAGGTTAGGATATTTAAAAAGTGTGGAAAGGAAGAAATTAAATGCAGAAAGTAAGGACAGTCTTCGCTGCCACCATAAACTGCTTAGAAGTCGACTTGGACCCTATGGATGAGAGACCCCCCATAAGTCACCTTGTTATCAACAGCCCTGCTCAAATCTTGCATATTGAGGGATGTGTCTTCCTTGACTGAGTTTAAGCATCTGTAATGCTGTCTTCCTCTTGTCCAATGGCCTTTTACCCTACTGAGCATTATTGTCTGTTCTGGTGAGTCATGCCTTCTTATGTTTAAAGTATGACAGTTTCAGCTTGGGCATTTCGGCTTCTTGAGAGAGTTCAGGCTTAAGTTGCTCTTGCTGTGTGCCTTCAAGTCATTTTAGACTTATGATGACTCTAAGGCAAACCTGTCAGGGGTTTTTTCTAGGAGGCTGAGAGTGTGGGATGAGCCCAAGGTCATGGCAGAGAAAGGAATGGAACCCTTCTCTCCAGGGTTGTAGTACAATGCCCAAACCACTATGCTCTCTTGCACTCATTTATTTGACCTTTTTGTAGTCCATAGAATTCTTCTCCAGCACCACATTTCAATTTTCCATCAAATTTTCCCTTGACACATGTAACCATTATGCTGTAGCAATTAGAGTGCTTTGAGCTGGGATGTGGGAGATCCAGTTTCCAGTCCCCATGGAGAGCTGAGGTTCACTGGGTGACCTTGGGCCTTTAGTTCAGCCTGACCTATCATGCAGGGTTGTTGTAATAACAGGGGGAAAGAGGAGAGCCACCTATACCACTTTGAACTCATTGGAGGAAAAGTGGGATACCATGCTGGTAGTAATGGTGATGCAGATGGACCAGAGGCAGCAGAGTCCAGAGCAGACCATATTGCTATAGACTGTGGTGGAGGATCTGAGTTGCCATTTTTACGAGTCCCAGTGCACTTGTTTTAAGAAACCTCCCCGCAAAGAGAAATCTAGCTTATCAAGGAGAAACAGTATAGCCCAACCCTTTTCCTGTTGGCCTAAATTTCTACCAACTGGCAAAATGTTTTGTATGTGAGAGAAAGAAAGAGATAAGGCAGAGCTTTCCAAATGGTGTGTTGCAACACCTTAGTGTGTCGCCTGAAGGGTGTAGGTGTGTCACCTCCCTGGACTGAGAACAAGCCCCCCCCATCTGAGCCTTGGAAATGTATCTTATATGTTATAAATAAATCATATATTTTTAAAAATATAAATTAAAGGTTTTCATGAGATATGTTGTGTCCTCATACATTTTGTTATTACAATTTATGTGTGTGTCTATATCTCTTATAAGGGGTTACTTTAACCTCTGGTTTGCTAATAAAACTGAATTACTGTGTCGTGAAATGATGCATGTCTAAAAAGTGTGTCACTGACATGAAAAGTTTGGAAAGCTCTGAGATAAGGAATAATCCTGCAAGCACTTACATGTACACATACACACCATTGAACTGAATAGGGCTTACTTAATAGTAGACCTCTATAGGACTGTTCTGCGAGCAGAGGGGCATCCACACATCCAATTAATGTGGATGTACCCCATTCTTTTATCTCAAAACTGTATGTGTACAGGATATCATCCTAATTTCAGTCAAGTTTAGATAGTTCTAAAGATACTCATTGGAAAAGTCATTTTTCTTTGAAAAACAGAAATTATTTAGGAATGAGCTGCCAGTTGAACCAAAAATATGAGAGACAACATGCAATAAGGAGAAATTATGACTTATTAGGTAATTTCTATTTGGATGTAAACTGTACTCATCTGGCAGATTTATTGAGCATGGTGGTCATGTTTAGAGAAGAACCACTTCTGATCTCATTTGCTGAATTGAAAAGTCAAGCAGTGTTGTGTCTTTCTAACTAGCTGTTGAATAAACCCCTTTGCCTAAGACATGCCAAAATGATTCAGAAATGAACTGTCCACTAAGAAAGGCTCTCTTTTGCCTCTTCTGTCTTTCCATATATTAACCAGTTAGTTTAACTGAGCCCTGGTGAGGTCAAGTATGCGTTCACAGAACTGTATGTTACAGGTAGAGGAGGGACATTCATGAAATGAAGGGCTGTGGGTTTTCAACAACATACCAAGACTAGTCCTTATCTCTGTTCTGCCCCAAAGCAAATACCTCAAGTATTAAGAAAAGTAATGTCATCACTTTGTCTTGATTATTGCGATTGGGACAATTGCTATGAACTTGCCTGCCTAGCAACTAATATGATCAATGGCTTAACAAAAGGAACTTAATAGTCCTTAATGGTCTAGAATCTCTCTCTCTTCTCTCCAACCCCCACCCCTGTGGGATGTCACACTTGCCAGAATGTGGGGAGGATCATGGCAGTAGCTAGAAACATTCATAAATGAACAGAGAACTGGGAGTTTTAAACTGGAGTTGGCTAGAACTGAAGCATCTTTGGGGCACTTGGCTGTTCTTTTTTAAGCAACTACACAAATAGACTCTGTTTGCTTCCACTGTATTTTGCCTACATATTGCATGTTACAAAGATGCCCTTAGCTTTCCTTACTCTCTCACCCTATGGAAATAGAATAAAACTTTATATAGTGTTGTTCGTGGACTTTTCACCATGCAGAGGTGAAGGAAAATAAAAATGAAGTGGCTTTATTTGTATTCTAGAACATTTAGCAATGGCTTTTCAATTCATGTATCAACTGAAGTTCCAATAAATGCAATGTAGACAACAGCATAGTATAGTGGTTTTAGAGTTTTAGATTAGGACCTGGGAGACTCCTCTCCCTGTCCTCAGCAATGAACAAAATTTGTGAGATGGCCAATTCTCCATTGTTTGGCTGGTATTGGTAACCTTTTCATTGATAACGTTTTTGTTGTTGCATGACTTCAAGTTGTTTCCAACTTATGGCGACCCTAAGGCAAACTTATCATGGGGTTTTCTGGGGCTGAGAGTGTGTGAGGGGTCCAAGCTCACCCAGTGGGTCCATGGCTGAACAAGGAATCAAACCCAGCTCTCCAGGGTTGTAGTGCAAGGCTCATATCACTACATGATGCTGTCTTTGACCCCAAAATCTCAAAATGTAGCTGACTGGCTGAAAGTCTCAAAGCAAAATGATGCTGTATCCATAAGCATCTTTTGAAAGAAGTCAGTGCAGATCAGAATTTATCCATCTTCGGGAAACACTGTGAATCATGATTCCAAAAGAATGCTGAACCTTACCTTTAATAACTTTTTTAGGTTGTAAGGACAGGTCAGCAAATGTTCCACAGAGTAGAGCCAGAGTAGAGTCATCAGAATTATTTTTATCTTTTGCATTAAGTTATTTCTTTATGCCTTTACTTCTCCATGAGAAAGCAATTAGGAAATGAATTTAACTGTTCTCTACTGCTGTTTTCTTTTTCACAAGCTCAGTAATAATCTAAGTCCGTGTGCACAGATACTCAAGTAGAAATGTCATATGCAAGGAATTCACACTGGTAGACATTTTATGTGGACTTTCCCCTGTCCACACTGCACAGACTAGATGCGGATCAGATGTTCTTTGTGTTCCAAAATCCACACATTATTGACTAGCTGAAAAATGCATTGTTGTAAAAAGATGCATGTAGAAAAAGATTGCACATTTCAATTATGCACTCAGGAAAAACACCTTATTCAAGGCATGGGGACGTATGTGGTTTATGGTTTGGTGAGGTTCTGAGAATCCTCTTCCAGAGAGCTCTAGCCCACTCTCCTGCATAACATCATTAGAGGTTTCTTGCAGATAACTGTATGTATATTATTATCATGAAGGCACCATATCCCATCTAATCTTGGAAGCTAAGCAGGGTCAGGAGACCAGGTGCTGAGGCTATATTTCAGAGGAAGGCAGTGGCAAACCACCTCTGAGTATTCCATGCCTAGGAAAACCCTACAAAAGTCATGGTGTCACCATAAGTCAACAGACAGCTTGAAGACACATATGTTGTTGTTTTTGTTGTGTGCCTTCAAGTCATTTTTGACTTATGGAGACCCTAAGGTGAACCTATCACAGGGTTTTCTGGATCTGAGAATGTGTGACAAACCCAAGGTCTCCCAGTGGGTTTCTATGACTGAGCAGGGAACTGAATCCTGTCTCCAAACCACTATACTATGCATAGTGCTCAAACCACTATACTATGCTGGGTCTCTCAAGGCACATATATGCACACACATATGCATACATATTAGGAGGTGCAGTCCAGAAAAATATCATTTCCAAATTATGTTATGGACTATGCAGTCTTTTGGTTTGATCCAGTAGGGCTCTTCTTAGGAATTTATCCAGCATTGTTTGTCTAATTGTGATGGTGATGGAAAGGCCTGAGGGAAAAGATTCAAAATGAAGATCTAATGGAAGCCCAGCAAAATCTCTAATGCTTTATACATCAAACTTTCCTGACCCTGCATCCTCTGGATTTGCTGACCTATAGCCCCCATGATCTCTCAGTGTTTGGGGATGATGAGAATTGTGGTCAGGCACATCTACAGAGTGCCAAGCATCAGATGGCTGCATCTATAAAATCCACAATGCAGAACCAGAGCCAAATATTACTGTATTCAATAGCAGTATTTTCCCCAGGCTCTGGAGGCAGCGGGCAAAATACTAATATGGTGGAAAAAATATTAGCATTCATGCCTTGGTGCACTATATCATTTTAAAAATGAATTATTCTCATGGAAACAGGCAAGCTTTGTTGGGGTTATAAGCATACCTCAACTGTAATTTAATCACATTTGGACTTTGGCTCCAGTAATCAAATATACATACACGTTCTCCTTCAGGAAGAGAATAATTTAAATGTATATAGCTAGTATTGACTTTGGAGCATGTCGTAAGTACTAATCATATGAAATCAGGCTGGAGCAAAGTTACATTAAGAGGAAAGAATAATTGGAGACATTCTGTAGAGGACAGCCGGACTTAGATACATAGATATATAGATATCTGTTTAATAAGGCAGAAGCGGGTGTTTCTTAGCATGTCTCATCAAAAGAATTTATACTACTATCTTTTTTATAGGCCTGTGACTTCCCTGTCAGTGGGATGGTGAACCCATTGTGGGTCGGAATTCAAACTTTAGAGGAGCTGTCCAAAGTACTTAACTAGACAGATGCAAATCCTCCTTCTACAAATTAAAATACAGTGACCAAGATCCATAGTAGTTTTAATTTTGCTGTATATTTTTAACCATATGTGTTTTTATTGTAATTTTGTCTATTTTTGTAAGCTGCCTCAAGTCCCAGTTTGTGCAAAAGGTAGAGGTATAAATGAGATAGATGGATGGCTCCCTTCTGCTGAATGCCAACACAGCACAGTCAATTATGTATCTGCTTGCATACTGTACCCTTGTGCAATGAGGAATGTGTCATAGCTGTTTCTGCAATCCCAGTGAATAATGTAGTACATTAAAGGCACTGAGGAATGGTTATGAACCATCCAACAATGTGCAATTACATGACTGGAATCCTGTTGATTAGTCCCAAACTAGAGTAGATCAATTGAATCAATTGTTGAATGGTAAGTTAACACACACACAAAAATCCATTTGATTCAATGGCTATACTGAAATCAGGTTGATATTAAGGCTCATATGACACGGTCACCCTTGTGGAACTCTGTTTACGCAACTGTGAACGGATACATCTGTTGCATAGTGGCCCAAACTGCATGTGTAAGGAAAGTTACACATGTGAATGACATCAATAGGATTCCAGCCATTGTTTTCAGTTTTGTGTGTGTGCATATGATCCCAAGAAACACTGAAATGTTTGACTCTAAGACTTCTGTGGGTAAAAACTAGATGCATAGTTTATCCTAAGGTACCTTTTAACTTATCAAAGAACTGTGGATGTCTCATAATACAGTCATCCCTCCACATTCACTAGGGTTAGGAGCACAGGGCCCCCATGAAAGTGGAAAAACCGGGAATAATCTAGGCCCTCCCAAACCATATTTAACACACAAAAAAGTATGATCACCGTATTCAACCCACTGTGGATTCCTTTGAGGCTTCAGGGTTCCTTCACAAGGCAGAAGTGGGTGGCTTGTAGGACTTACTACCACCACCGCTGCTGCCCCACACTATTTTTAATAGGGACTTACAAGCCTCATTTGCAGTTTCTCAGACTCACAAGGCTTGCAGTCCCTATTAAAAATGGCATAGGGAGGCAGCAGTGGTAACAGCAAATAATCTGTGAACAATCAAATCTGCAAAAGTGAAACCTGCAAATGTGGAGGGCTTACTGTATTCAGGGGGTGTATCCCAGTGGAACTTATGCCTTGTAATGTGCCTTCATGTAGTTTCTGACTTATGGCAACCCTAAGTCAAACCCATCGCAGGGTTTTCTTGACAAGATTTCTTTAGTGGAGGTTTACAATTGCTTTCTTCTGAGGCGAGAGAGTGTGGCTTGCTAAAATCACTAAGTAGGTTTCCATGGCTGAGCAGATATTCAAATCCTGGTCTCTCAGATTTCCAGTTGAACACTGAAACCACTATATCAAATAGCAAATATCTTGGTGGGGGCAAATACAGTCTTAAATGCCATGGGATAATGATCAGAACGTTGTGGGCTGGAGCTGTGCTTTGCTTCTTGCACCCTCTGGGATTCCCATAAGACCAATTCTTAAAAAGATAACTTTTCTGAAAAGTCAGCCAAAAATGCAATTTCTGCCTCCCCCCAAAAAACGCCTTTTGTAATGGATGTGGTTTGGAGCTTGAACTTGCTTTCTCCACCTTCTGAAACAGAATCAGAATTGCAAATGCCAACAAAGAGAAATGAACAGAATGTCACTTCTGGTGTTATGAAATGGAGCATATATGACCAATGTGATGTTAGGAGGACCTGAAAATTGCCTGCTGGGATACTCTACAGGTGGGCTTCTTAGTTGCTTAGTCCCAACTAGAATAGCCAATTGAATCAATTGTTGAATGGTGAGTCAACACATAGGCAATACCACTGAGTCGAAGAGTCTGCTTTAGTCAGAAGTAACAATAGGATTTAGGTTCATGTGCGCACTCCTGGCAAAGGAAATGGACAGAGCCATTTCATCATTACAGTATTCTCATTGGAAGCTAGGAGAAGAGAAAACTATATAAGCAGAAGACTATTGTAAATTGTAATTTGGGTATGAGACCGGAGAGGGGGGAAAAGAAAGAGCTGCAGAGAAGCAAACAGAATCCTTTACGTGTCTGAGGACCAAGCAAAGTGTCACAAAATGTGAGAGCTTTCCAGAATTCTTTGTTAGGATAGAAAGAGGAAGGGAGAGAAGAAGAAAAAAGTACAAAAAATCAGACCAGGTTGTGGTTCTGAAACCTACCTCCAGTGCACAGATCTGCAATTCAGCCCCAAATTGGAGACTGCAGACTTAATGAATTAGTAGCAGATGCACAGCTGTCAGGCTGTACCTAGCAGTGCATTGTGGGAGGAACAGCCTTGTGAAAATGCAAATACTGACTGCCACTGTCCCTTGCCTTGGGCAAAACACAGTTTCTCCTTGCAAGTATCCTTATGGGGCTGGTAGTTCCAATGCAAATTTGATATAGGAACGGGATCCACTGGCTTAGTTTTACTGAATTTCCATAAAGGCTTAACCTATATATTTGCAACTTATTTTGTTTATTTAAAGTATATATACCCCACTCTTCAGCCAAAAAGGCACCCAGGGACATTTACAGGACATGAACTTGAGTTTCTGGCCCTAAGGCTTACAGAACTGTAAAATGCTAGTAAGTCCCCACTTAGGTCACTCAAAGGAAATCCAAGCCCTGAGTAGATATACAGCAGGAGCTGTCAGTCCTTGGACGACCTAGAACTTAATAATATGTATTGCTGCATTAGGAGAAAGGTCTTATGAAGCACCAGCATCATCTCTTGTTTTGTTTGCTAAGAAGCTTGAGAGAGATGCTCTTCCCGGAAGAAAATTAAGCTGGAAATGCCTTGGCGAAGTGCATGTTCATTTACTAATGAATTCTCTAATAGGTTTTCCTGATGGCATACTCTCCAGAAGACCTTGAACCAATGTAAATATTTTAAAAACACGTGCAAATTCCCACTTGCAGTGCCCCTTTTAAGCATAAGATAGGGAAAGACCAGAAAATAAATTGAGGAAAAGTAGAATTGCACAGAGGGGGAGTACATAGGAAAGGAGGATGCAGACTATCTGCACAAAGAGCTTAGGAAAGTTACTTTTCTAGAGTGGTAGTGCTGGCTGGGAGATTCTCAAGTTGTAATCCAAAACAGTAAATTTACCAAAATGTGATGCAGCCTAAAGTAGAAGGTCTCTCCAATGGCTGAACCATTGGAAATCTTGTGGCACTGAACACAGTAGAGTAGGGGCTATTTAGCAATGAAGTATAGATTTACATTTCAGATGTCTTCCTGTTAGATCAACTAGCATGTTATCATGGACAAATGCAGAGCTGTCCAATATTCCCCATGTATATCCCATCATCCTGATTCTCCTTTCATCAAGCTGTACTGCCATTCTGCAGGGTTGAAGAAGCTGTGTGACCAGGCTAAAGCGGATAGATAGATTGTTGTTATATATCTTCAGGTCACCTCCATCTTATGGTGACCTTTTGCTTGGCAAGATTTATTTAGAAGGGCGTTGGCATTGTTTTCCTCTAAGGCTGAGACAGTGAGATTTGCAGAGCATCACCCAGTAGATTTCCATGCCTAAGTGGTCTTATGGAGTCCTATTCCTAGGCCATTTCTGCACTAGACTGTTAGAATGCGATTATTGCACTTTCAACATCCTATGGAATCCTGGGGTTTGCAATTTAGGGAGGGGCCTAAACATTCCATAGGATGTTGAAAGTGGATAGTCTAGCGCAGAAATGGCCCAATATTCAAACCACTACACTACCTCACCAGCTCTCTTCACCTTATTTTTAGATCTTGTACCTTATTGTTGTAGCATATAGTAGGAATGCCATTGCAAATGGACTTTCGAAGACAAATTATTCCCTATTCCTTGCTTATAGTGTTTCCAAATACTTCCAACTCCTTTCAGATGTTGTTGGATTCCAACTCCTACTAGCTTGGCCAATGAAGAGAACATTATGGGAATTAAAGTTCAGGAAGTTCTGCATGATTTGGGTCCTACTCTTTCCAGTATGAATTGCCAATCTACTTTCGTTAAGCAGCAAACCATACCCTCCAACTGTCCAAATGTGTTAGCAATAGTCCCAATTAGTTTTCTGCTGCCCCACTTTTTCAACTGCTTTTAAAATGTCCCACTTTGTTCCTCTTTGTCCTCATTTTATTTCAGTAGCTGCAAACAGTCTAAAATGGAAAAGAAGTTTGCACTCATTCAATTCAGAAGTAAGGACAAGAAAGGAGGGACAGAATATTGTCCATCCCACTATGCTCAGGCAAAAGCAAATTGATGCAGGCTGCCTAGCTTGTTTTTCCTTCCTTAGCTGTAACTTAACCACATTTTGATGTCCCCGTTTTCATCTATGAAATGTTGGAAGGTATCAGTAAACTAGTAATGGAATTGCTCAGAAGAGAATTTTGGAGGGTCCTTCCTTCTTTCCTTCCTTCCTTCCTAGAAAATTCTTTTGGCATTCCTGCCACAGAGCTGAAGAATTCCAGCCCTCTCCCTCAGAAATATATTCAGCAAATTTCCCAAGTGTCCCTCCCCTGAGCCCATAGGATGGCCTGAAAATAAAGCTCTAGTTTGAAACACACATACAGACTTCCATAGACTTTGGAGATGAATGGAAGGCCTATGAAGTATCTCCTACCAGATCCCCAGAGTCTGCATCTACATTAAACATAAGGAGAACTTCAGTGCTTTGCATTTTATGTCTATTGGCTGTATCCCAAAGGCCTCTGGCAGCTGTCCAGCTGAATGGTCTTTGCCCTTCCTTCCTTCCTTCCTTCCTTCCTTCACCACTGGATCATGTGAAGGCATTCTCCAAGCTGAGTCTGTTACTGGGATCTGTTGTAAACACACATCCATTGATTTGCATTTGTCAGAGAAGTTAAACCAGGGAGAGAGAAGAAGGTCTCTGCCTGCTCTCTCCCCCTTCTTTTTATGCAGAGCCAGGGAAACCTTTTCTATTGATCCTATTGATCCAATCTTTCCCTTTAAGGAAACCGCATAGTTAAAAAGGAACCCTTCCCCCTACCTCCACCACACACACACACACCCATTCAATAGATTTATCCTCCTTTACGCCTGCAATATTCTTTTAAGTGGTTTCGTCTAGGTAACAACAGACAGCGTTTAAACAAGTGAACCAAGCTCAAAGCCAGCTACTTCCACCGAAGAAGAAGATCTTGGAACTACTAGGTAAAGGCTCCCTGAAAATATTAGCTGTATATCAAAATGCCAAGAAGGGCATTAGGAAACAAATGGAAAATAATAGCCAATCGCTCCCCACTCTACCTCTTGCCTTAAATATACTGTGCATTTTTCTGCATTGTGATTTTTAACATCCGCTCTGGCTTTTTCCTCTGGCTCATTGTTCATTTTATTGTCAATTAGTTTGATAGTATACTGCTCTGCAGAATAATTTTATATATCTCCACTCAGAAGTACACTTTTATGAGGGTTTGGGGCACAGAACAGTCATGAAAGTAGAAAAAACATGAATAACTCCCCCTGCACTCCCCTTCCCATTCTCTTGCCTTTTGCCCTGGTGTAAATGGCTTTCTTATATGAGCCTGGGCAAAAGGGAAGTGAATGGGGGGGGAGAAGGGACATGTTTGGTTTCCTTCCCCATGCATGGTGCTCCCCTGTCATTCCCTTGCCTTTTGTCTCAGAGCACCTTCTCCAAGCCCGGGCAAAAGGCAAAGGAATGGTGGGGACAAGCAGGTATGTGCTGTCTTTCTCTGTGCATGGTGCTCCCCCCACTCACTTTCTCCTGTTTTTTTGCCTCAGCATGTCTTCTCCACATCCAGGCAAAAGTCAAGGGAATGGCAGGGGGAAAGCATGCATGTCCTATGCACGGTCCTCCCCACTCCCATTCCCATGCCTTTTGCCCTGGTGCAAAGAATGAAGGCACACACACCCAGGCAAAATGCAAGGGAATGGGAAGAGGAGAAGAGGGGGAGTCAAGAGCACCTCACAAGTAATCAGATTCATGAAGGTCAGACCTGTGAATGTTGAGGTACATATGAATGAAAGAGGTACATATGTATCTCTTTCAATAGTGCATACTCCCTGGTAAGATCTAGTGAGTTTAACTTGGAATATATGAGAGAGATTCCTCTTTATCATCTAAGAAGCCTGTATGGTAGGTTAAGCTGAAGGAGATGGGTTGGCCCCTGGTCATCTAGAAAGTTTCACAGCTGAACAGAAATTTGAACCTTGGTCTTGCAGTGCAAATTCATTCCTTCAGCTACTAAACTACACTGTCAGTCTCATTCCTGAGAGCACAGGTGGACATGGCCTGGAGTCTGGAGAGATGGATCACCTTATTTCCTAATTTCCATCACTTCCAGAGGGCTGAAGAGCATGGTTGTGGCTGCCACTTGGGACAACTGGAAATGGCAAATGTGTTGCTTCCAGTTCCCTCTCAGACCATTTGGGTATAGAGTTGGCTGTCTGGGTGTGGGCAACCTTTCCTTCCCCCATAGTATATAAAGACCGTGCAAAAGGTACACTTGTAAAGCAGAGTTGGCTGGAGGGAAAAAAATTGGAAGGATGCCAGACTCTTTAGGGGGTCAGTGGGATTGCCAAGGGCCTCACTCAATCCCACCTCTGGGTAACATGTGGCCCGGAGGCTGTACAAATCCCACCCCTTTCTTAGAATGAAGAGAGGAGAGGCTTCCTGTTCAATATAGCTGCTTAATTATTTAAGGATTCCCAGACTCCATCAGCCTGAGAACCAGTGCCTGCTCCCTCTTTTCTACTCCTCAACTGAAGGAGGAAGAAACTTAGGGCAAGAGTGTCATCTTGTGAAGTGTGTATATTTATGTTTTCCTCATGCATTAGACTTGGGGTGTTTTGTTTGAATGAATACTCTGAATACTCCATGCATCTGTGGTTGATGCTCCATGTATCATGCTTAATACCCCTTGTAACACCACTCTTGTTAACATCAACAAAGCCAGTCCCTTGGGACATGACAAGGGGTCATCACTAGGTCCCTCTGAAATCCCAGGGCCTGGGACAGCCTTGACCTGGCAACCTATTGAAATCATGCACACTGTACAAAACCTGCTTTGCTACATATGGAAGTGTGATGTGTAATGCACTGCAAGAGATGGATCCCCTTTTAGAGTCCTGCAGCAATCCTGGCATCCCTTCTCTGTTTCAAGAGGGGCCATTTGCTCTATTTTTACTTTATTTTATGATGGTCTTTTGAGAAAGGACAAAATATGGATGTTCTCTATATTGGTTAATGCATCACTGGTAGAGGTTTGAAGAGTTCAGAGGCCAGGGTTCAACCATGGTTCAGGTTAATTTCACATGAAGCCACATTTTATGGTCTCTAAGCTGTTCCTGGGACACATAAACACACCTCCAGTTGGTGTCACTGCACCAAATCTAGGATAAGCAAACAGTTTCAGTGTTGGGCAATTGCATGAGGAATCCTGTTTACAGTGTATTGCATTGTAAAATTGGCAAGCAAGGCTTGTTCTGTTTGGTTGCAACATCCATATTTTGTTGTGTTGGTTAAATGCTTTGCTTTGGGGAAAATCTTGAAATAAGAAACAGGATGACTATTTGCCTCCTTCTCTGGTTTTAATGGTACCACTGACTTGCAGAGTAGAAGCAGAAAATGAAATGGGCAGGGGAAGAAATCAAACAGATCAAGAAAAAAAAAAAGATTTTGGAAGCAACTTGGTACAAATAGCAAATTACTTGTAGTTAATTCCTTCCACAGTAGCTAAAATGTAGCTAAGTTGCATTATAAGTGTAATTTGACAAAGGATAACTTCATCCTCATAAGTAGAGCAGTGTATAGCCTATACACAAAATGTTTGGTGCCATAGGCTGGCAGTTTATAATATCGTGGGTTTTTTTAAGAATGAGAAAATAGGAGTCACTTTTTAACATAGGAAACTTGAGAGGGAACTAATGACTTTTGCAGCAACAGGACTGTAACTGTGAGTAATTACTTTTTAGAAATAATGTTCTAGATTCTGGTACTTAAATGGAGAGAGGGTTTCTTTTTGTTTATATAAGGCAGTTAACCTGGCCCCCATTCATAGGCTGCTTGCAGAAGTCAAAAGTCAAGGGTCAAGCAAACAACCATAGTCCACCTGAACAGCCAAAGACAGCAAGACTCTATTCTGCAATCAACAAACACTGCCCTCTGTCTGTTTGGGGTTTTTCAGGGTTGACGGGCAAATTGCTTGCATAAGTTGTTTACATATCCTGATTGCTGGATCATGTTTTTGATGTCTGGAGAACATCTCTGTAGGTGCCAACACTGAGTGAGCTAATGCAGCATAATGTCCAAGAATCTGAGCCAGGGGACATCATTCTGGGTTTTAGTAGTAGACTGGGAACAGATAATCCCACAAGTGTTTCTTCCCATCCTTGGCAGTAAAAGTATGGTAATAAAGTGAATACCTACGGAGCATTGCTTTCCTGCTCTACTTTAGGGTTAGCCAGAGAAGCTGTGTAGTGTGGCCTACACAAGATACACCTCCCAACTGTTCTGTTATGGCAGGGACAATCCCAATTAATCCTCTATTGTCCCACTTTTTCAGCTTTTTAAAAATGTCCCAGTTTCTCTCTCGTCCTCCCACTTTCTCCCTTCACCCTCAGCTCAATTCAGTTGCTGCAAACAGAGTTCAAAGTTCAAAAGTACTCATTAACTCAGTGGTGAGAGAGAAGACGAGGCAGTAGAATCTTGCCCTTCCCTGTAGACTCAGGCTGAAGCAAACTGCTGCAGCCTCTCCTAGCTTGTGTTCATCCTCATTAATAACTTTCATTACCTTGATCATACTCTTAAACTGCTTGGCCATAGATGTACCAATCTTCATCTGTGAAATGTTGGAGGGCATAAGGTAGCGCTTTCTTGGTGGTGGGACCTTCTCATCTGTTAGAGCTCCAGATCCTATGGAGAGTTGTTTTTTCCTCAAACCCTTATCCTGTAGGTACCAGTCAAAATGTACCTGTACCTGCCAGCTTCCAAGAGTGTTTGATCTGTCTTTTATTGCCACTTATTTGCATTGTTTTTACTGTAGTTAAATAGATAGTGGTAGTTATTATTTTAGATGTTTTTAACTTGTGATTTTTAGATATTTCTGATTTTATCTGTGTACCTTTATATAGATTGTTAGCCCCACTGCGCTCTCATGAAGAATGGAAGGGAATAAATTGAATTTGCTTCTGTTGTTTTCGTGCCTACTCATGACATCTCAAATCTGCTACCTGAGCTAACTACCTCACTCTGCCTAATGATAGGGCTGGTCCTCATTGTCGGTAGAGTGGATCAACATTCAGTCAGAATTTGGAAATGTACTTTTTTGGACAGCAATTGCTATTGCATTTATACATTCCTATGGGCTTCCTAGAGGAATCTGGGAGGCCATCACAGGAACAAACTGCTGACCTGATTAGGCCTGTGGACTGATCAGAGCTGACTAAAGGATTCTGGGAATTGTAGTCTGAAAAAATGACTATTTCCAAGGTATGTGTCTACTCAACCAGGTTTAATCTTACACTCATACGTGATTACTGTCAGTTAGGGTGGCCAGATTGATGATGATGATATTTATATCCTGCTTTTTTCCCCCTGAAATTGGGACAGCTGCAATTTAAAAGAACAATTAAAAACATACATACAAAAGGTGAATATTGAAATCAAACTATTTGTACTATTGAACATCCGTAAAAGAATACAATGTAGTTTTAAAAGATTAAAAAAAACTCTTAAAAATAAAACAATGCAGTATCCTCTATCCTGTTCTTTAAAAACTTTCTGTTTTAAAAGCCTGCCTGAATAAAAGCAGTTTTTGCCTGCCAACAGAGGGCGGGGAGGGATCCATTTTGGCCTCCTTGTAAAGGGAGTTCCAGAGTCTTGGGGCAGCCACTGAGGCCATTTCCGCACTAGACTGTTATAGTGCTTTTATTCCACATGTAACATCCTACTGAATCATGGAGTTGGCAGTTTCAGGAGAGGCCAGCCAGCCCCTCCCGAAACTGCAAATCCTAGGATTCCATAGGATGTTGCAAATGGAATAATGGTGCTATAAAAGTCTAGTGTGGAAATGGCCTGAGAAGACCCTTCCTCACATGCCCACCAACCATGCTGATGATCTCCAAGTCCAAGCTGGAGTGGGCATCTGTAATGGTAAAGGCTAGGTTGAAGAGGGAATTTCAGATGTTTTTGCTTGTTACCTGGTTGCATAGCAAGCAACACATCCTAAAATTCCATCTTCTATACACCTGTTAAAGGAAGAAGATCTCTCTCCAATTTTTAATCTTGCAACTCTGCAGTTTACTACTATCCTGATCTGAAGTGAGGACTGTGCTCTATCTCATCATCAGGCTGGGTCTATACTGGGTGGGAGAAGATGATACGTGAACACCCTGCTAACCAACAAGGTTCAGGGACCAACACACAGTTCACAGCCAAGAAAGCCAACGCGATTCTTGGTTGCATCAATAGGAGTATGGTGTCTATATCGAGAGAGGTAAGGATACCACGCTATTCTGCATTGGTTAGACCTCATTTGGAATACTGTGTCCAGTTCTGGGCACCTCAATTCAAGAAGGATATCGACAAGCTGGAATCTGTCCAGAGGAGGGCGACCAAAACAGTGAAGGGTCTGGAAGCTATGAGGAGCGGCTTAGGGAGCTGGGTATGTTTAGTCTGCAGAAAAGAAGGTTAAGTGGGGACATGTTTAAATATTTGAAGGGATGTCATGTCGAGGAGGGAGCAGGCTTATTCTCTGCTGCTCCAGGGACTAGGACAAGGAGCAATGGATTCAAACTGCAGGAAAGGAGATTCCACTTGAACCTCAGGAAGAACTTTCTGACGGTTAGAGCTGTCCGGCAGTGGAATATGCTGCCTCGGAGTGTGGTAGAGTCTCCTTCTTTGGAGATTTTTAAGCAGAGGCTGGATGGCGATCTGTTGGGAATGCTTTGATGGGTGTTCCTGCGTAGCAGGGGGTTGGACTTGATGGCCCCGGGGTCTCTTCCAACTCTATGATTCTATGATTCACTTGGGTCAGAAGCTTTCTTATTATGTATCTGTGATGCACATTTTACCACATCTCTTATTAGAGCTTGGAAGTAACTAGATAAAAATAGATAGTTACTTCTAATTAGTACTCTTCTCCAGGGAAGACTGCAGTACACTATGGCTGAACTTACTGAGGAAGATTTTCACTGCTTTTGTTGCATAACTATAACTTGTTGAATTATTTTTAAATTCCTAGGGGTATAGCCTAACTAACTGGTGGGAAAGAAATGTCCTATGGTCTATATACTGCCTTGGGTGGTGTCTGCTGCTGCCACCTTATGATGTGTCACGGGTATTGAGGCATGATGAGGTGGACAACACAAGGGTGTGTTTTGTACGACAGGCCAGTGGCTGGTAGTATTCACATATCTGGCAATTTTTAGAAAACTGTTAAGAGATAACTGTTGAGTTACCTTTGAGAAACATGAAACTAAAGAGCTACTTTTCAAAAATTGTTACTGTAATGGTAAGTAACAACTTCAAGTCTCCTTGGAACTGTGGCCAGATTTCTGTATCAGCTATATACTAATATGCATGGTATACTTAGTTTACTAAGTGGTTGATAATTATACTAAGTAACTTCTCTGGGCCTGACTCCCCTGCAAACCTGATGAAAACATAATTTGACTGTGCTCCACTCACTAGCAAATTGGGCCTCCTTCTCCGCATGCATGTGAAGCCCAGTAAGGCAGGTTGGGGTTAGAGTTATGATTGTGGAAATAAGTTCAATAACATGACTAAACAGTGATCATAGGCCATTTCTGCACTAGCCTGTTGTAGTGCTTTGAGGCCCCTCCCTAAATTGCAAACCCTGGGATTCCATAGGATGTTGAAAGTGGAACAATAGCATTATAACAGGGTAGTATGGCCATGGCCATGGAATCATAGAGCTGGAACAGACCACAAGAGCCATCCAATCCAAGTACATGCTATGCAGGAAAATGAAATGAAACAGTTACAGTTGAGTAAATCTAGGTAACTGTTTCATATTTGCCATCACTACTTAAGTTAAGATTGTGACACTCTTGCCATGATTATAACTCCAACCTACTTTACTGGGCATCAGGTGCATGGGGAGAAGGAGCTCCCTTCTTCCAATGATTGGAGCACTGTTGAATGACTTTTCTGTCAGATTGGGAGGGGGTGGACCAAGAAAAGTCATATACAGTTAACGAAGTAGCTGATATAGAATTCCAGCCTATAACTGTTTGTGTTAAATTAACTTTTCTGTTTCTGATCTGACATGAGAATCCAGGTTTGGAGTTCTCTTCAGAGCCCTGGCCATGAAAGATGGAGTTGGTAATAAAACGAAGGCTAGATCTACATCCAGAATCTCTAGGCAGGGACGGGCCCCCCAGCACTCTGAAAAGACTCACAACTGATGCCTGGCCTTAACACCTAGCTTCTCCTCCCTGCAGCCTCATGCTCTGAACACTACCAGGAGACTGAGTTCCAGCTGCCATTTTAACTTCCCAACAATGGCCTAAGTATCATGACCTTCTCAGGCATTGTCGGAAATTAAAAAGGAGGCCCTCATCCATCCAGTGCTGCCATTGGCTGTGACTACTGGTGGGTATATCTCACCAAAAGAGGAAGGAGCCCGGCATTATGAGGAATGAGCAGGGTTCTCTCAAGCCTAAACCAGGCGCTGAGCTGTAGAGAAGCCACCTTGGACTGTCAGATCAGTTTTCTGGAACTCTCATCCAGAAGGCTTACTTGGCTTCTATGCAGTCATATTTACATCACCATCAGAGCTGTATTTTATGGAGCTTTTAGCAGCTATCTCACTGTTGCTTTTATGATTAGATTTTCCCTCGTATCATTACATTTTATTTCCTTTAATTCTGGAAACCTACACTGTAGAATGATATAGAAATGTATTAAAAATGCAAAAGCGACAGATAGAAGATATTCACAATGACACAAAACCTCTTTGTTTGCAGCCTTTTTACCTGTAGTGGTATCCGGAGCAGATAACAGATCACTTCTGTCCATCTGGAAAAAGAACATTTGCTTACTTGTTTGTTTAAAACAGCTACAACCCTGCCTCTTAATCTCAGGAATTAATGAGGCAGCTCACTGATATAAAATATAAGATTGCAATAAACCCTTTGAAACAGCTTCAAATAAAGCAATCAATGCGTGCACTTCAGAAACAGAAACAGCATCTTAAAGGAAAATTGGACATCAGTGTAGGAACAAAGGAAGGGGCTAGCTACACAGTGAGACCATTGCTCCCTCCACCTTGCTCAAAATTGGATATTCTAGCAGTGGATTTCATACAAGTGTCTTCCCCAGCTCTGTCTGGACATACAGGGAACTGAACCCAAGGTGTTCGGTATGCAAAACCTCTCTTTTTCCAAAAAATTACAGACTTTCTCACCTTTACACTCTACCACAGAGATAGAGCCCAGTGAGCAGACTTTGGAAAGAGCATGCCAGAAGCATGCTGGCACTATGAAAGTATTTATTTTATGTCACCTAAGACAGCTAAAAAAAAAAGCTAAAACAAGATACTCTAAAAAACCTTAAAATAAAAAGTTAAAACACAGTTAAATTTTCATATTAAGACACCGTACATTTTTTAAAAGTGCAAAATAATTTTAAAATGTAATGGCTGGAATTCATGATTGCATTTAAATAGAGTTACACTTCTGTGGTTGGTTTGTATTCCTAATCCTTACATATTCAATAGTGTAGGGACTATGGAAGGATCAAAAAAAGTCTCTTAGTCCTAACTTACTGAGTGTCAGTTGCCGTGAGCAACAGGGGTCTCTTCTCCTGTGAAACAGGATGCAGCAGACTGATGTTTCTACCCTGTTCCTGTAAGTAATCTACGGTGTGACAGTCAGAAACAGCATCTCTGTAGCAATTACTCCTCACATGAGAGAAAACTCACAGCAGAGTGGTGGAAACATCAATCTGCTGCGTCCCAATGAATAGGAAAACAGACCTCTGTTGCTTGCAGTGGCTGCTGCCCTGTAAGTCGGGATTGGGAGTTTGAGCTGGGAGAAACGACTTAGCTATGTAAATAAGGTAGTTACGTAACTGATGCAGAATCTTGTCCAACAATAAAGTTAAACAGACAGCACTCCTGTCATAAAAAGACTCCCTGCATTCATCCTTAAATGCCCATTCAAACTGAAAGATATTTGCCTGTCAGAGAAAGGAGAACAGAGAAAGGTACAAAATAACTACCCATGGAAGGAAATTCCACAGACTGGAAGCAGCCACCTCTCCCACAACCTCAGCAGATGGTCCTGTGGTGATGGTGGGGCAGAGAGAAAGCCCTCCTCTAAAATGGATGGTGCATAGAGGGAGGGATCATCCTACAGTCTGGACCTAAGTCTAAGGTTCTGTTCTTCACATAGCTTGGAAAGTTGCAAGCAAGGGTCAAATAACTTTTCACTGCTTGAGTCACATGACTGCAAAACAGGGATGAAGTGCAAAGTTTGGAAATATAGTTGGCCTTCCACATTCACTAGAGTTAGGGGCACAGGAGCCTCACATAAAGGGAAAGATCACAAATATCAAAATATGTGTGTGTGTGTGTGTGTGTATTTGTGTTTGTATTTATATTTGTGGGAAGGGGGCCAAGGCAGGGGAATGGACACCCAGGGTCCAAACTAGGTCAGGGAAACAAGAGGGAAGGGGGCGGTCAGCATAGTGGCCCTGTACTTCCTCTCTCTTGCCCACATCTTTCCTAGGGTGTGTGTGGGCTGTGACCCATCCTTAGCTGGCCAGGCAGTGACTAGTGGTGGAGAAGGAAGAGAACCTGAGGCAGGACCAGGACTGCATGGCCTGATCAAAGCTGCCAAAAGGGAAGATTCCCCTGGAAAAGAAGTACCTGAGGTGGTGGGGGCAGGGGTTGAAGAAATCACAAATAATCAAATACATGAATGTCAACCAACAAACCCACTTTAAAGAATTCACTTATCCCATAGCAACCACATAGAGTCCTAAGAAAAAGGCAACGGTAGGCGGGAATTGTTCCAAGCTTTAGTTTCTCATCATGACCCACTTTGCTTCATAAGGTAAGGAACCCTGACCACACCTTATGTATGTATGTATGTTTTCCCTTTTCCCCTGCTGAAGATGTACCTCAGATGTCTAATATCAATGTCTGACACAAATGTCTAACAATGGAATGTGTGGACAGATAGATGAGTGACCATTTTGATGAGTTACATCAGGAATGGTCCTAAACTTCCAGAAGTGTTTGAATGGTGAATGGCCATGAATTCTGGAAGTTGAAATCCCCAGAGGTTGAGAACAGCTGCTTTGAGGGATACAGTCTCTTTGTATAAGCAGAGTCAAATCGCTGTTGTTTTGCTTGGAGATTTATCTGCCTGTATAGACTTAATTTTTATGATAATCATGTTGTGGGTCTTTAGCAAGAACATAGGAAGCCACCTGGATCAGATAACTCTGTCTAATATAGCCTTGTACTAGCAGCTCTGAGGGACAGGAGTTCTCCAAAGTTTCATGCTGGATTATGTCCTAGCTCTCTCTTGGTCTCCCATTCAAGTACTAATCAAATCCAACCCTGTTTTGCTTCTAGATTTGATTCTGCTGATACTGCAAAACCTTTCTGCAGTTTTGGGAGGACAGAAGGGTGTGTGTGCCAGAGTCTGTGTCCTGCATAGGGATGCAAGAGTTACTTCATTCTTGCGTGGAAGTATTGTTAACCTGATTTCTGGGGGTCCCGTGAGGGACACCTAATGCGCTCCAAATTATACAAGTTGGGGAAATTAATCAAAGAGCACAAGCCAGCAATACGAGAGGCAGGGCAACAGAGCAAGATCTTTTACCCAATGTCTATGGGGTCAGGCCGAGTCAAGGAGCAAACAGAAGTGAAATAATAATTGTGGTTTTTATTAAAATACAATCAAACAGTGTATGCAGCACACTCATGCAGATAACTATAGAAATAAAGGTTGAAGTGGGATAGAGGGATTTTTAGAGGAAGTTGTTGGTATGGGTAATACTACACCTGTCCTGAAGCCCGGGTAGTCTGCAGCAGAAGTTCGTAGAGATGAAGTTTCTCAGTATGTGGGATTGAGGGGAAGGCTTGCCAAGCAAAGTGGCAGCAAGGCTGAATGGAAGTCGGGAGCGATCCGAGGAAGCTCTCAAAGTCAGGGGTTCATATAGGGGAAAATGTGGCTGTAGGCTAGTCCATACTTGGAGAAAACAATGAGTTTCGGGCTGGAGACAAAGTCAAGACAAAGAATTTAGCATGATTGAGTTAAGTCCAAACTATCAATAGAGTAGCCAGTATGCAAACGCAGAGTGCTCAACAGATGAGTATTCATCTAATCAAGCTGCCTGCTCGGGGCAGGGAGTTCTTTGTAAGTAGCATGCATACATAATGTGGTACTTGCCTTGAGGTCTCCTGAAGCGGCGGGACAGCTATTTCTGGCCTGCCTGTATTTGTTTGGGATATGTCAGCAATTAGCGGCCATGCCTGTATGCAAGCTTGTCCAGGGGCCCCTCAAGCACGTGGAGAATAGAGGGGTATAGTGGGCCAAATTATTGATATCAAATGATATCTAATATCCCACAAATCTGGGCTAGCAACTGCAATAACAGTACAAAAAATGAAATGTTTTTCACCACAGGGTGAGGTTATGAGAGATTTTGTTCCTCTTTTCCTCCACCTCCTTTTGTATTTCAAGATTTTGGCAAAAATCTGTTTGTGTAAAAAATGTTACTTGAATCTCTCCCCCACCAGTGTTTTTCCCCATGAAACATGAGCTCTTTAAATAACACATAATGCTAAAACACTGTTTTATACATTCAAACCAACACTGTTGACACAAATCTCATGAAAAATGTGGGGGTGGGACTGCTGATCACTTTGTTTTTGCTAAAAGATGAAAAAGAAGATCTCTCAGCAGCTGACCATTCTGTTCAGGACTTTTTTTTCAATGCATCTTTCTTTGTTGAGGATAAGAAAATTTGCAAATCTTCTTTACTTCTCTAGTCTCCTGCACGCTTGGCCTAAGGCCCTCCAGCCCTGTTTCATAGCCAGTGCTAAAATAAAGTTCAACTTCTTGTCTTATCAACATCTCTTCATGAAATGGAGAGGACACCATCTTGTCCTTTGCTTCGGGCAGCAAAATGTCTTGAGCTGGCCCTCCTCTTTAGATGCAGGCTTGCCTTTTATTTTTTCTCCTTGTTTAGTAGAAAGCCTTCCCTGATATAAGGGAATGTCATTTAAACCCTATGAACAAAACAGTCTTGAGTGCAGAAGTGAAGGGTCCTTTGTCTATGCCTGTTCTTGTCAGTTTTTCCCCCTGCTCTCTCTTTCATTGATTTCTGGCTGGGATTTGCATGTGAAGAGTGTCTGGGATTGCACTCTTATCTCAAATAGCTCCAGTAATAAGGCAAAATATTCAATAGTCAAGTAGACTTTCATTGATTTCAACTGTAAGAAGAAGGATGGCTGGTTGGTTGGTAGAGAGCGAGAGATATGGAACCAAAGCTGCTAGGTTGTGAAAATATGGGATTGCAACCACATCAGCGTGGTGTAGAGATTTGAGCACTGGACTGCAACCCTGAAGAACAGGGTTCAAGGTCCCTGCTCAGTGACTTTGGATGCATGAGACACTCTCAGCCCCTATAAAACCCCATGATAGGTTTGCCTTAGAATCACCATAAGTCAGATAATGACTTGAAGCCACATAAAAACCACATAAGTCCATGCCTCCTGTGCCTGTTTTGGAGACACAGAGAGAAACAGAACAAGATAAGGTTTTGAAGGATTAAACAGCCCCTTTAGGGAGCAACTGAAGTTCCTCTGTAACTGCACAGGCCACCTTGAAAACAGCTTTGCATGTCTAAAAAGGAGATGGAAGAGGAAGCGCAGTCTACCTGGAGCATGTACAGAGCTGTTTTGCTATTCAGGGCTGTAGATCTCTCAGTGACAGAGTCCATGCATTGTATGCATTCAGTTTCCATCTGCTCCAGATAGATCTGAGGAAGAGTCCTACCTGAAACACAGGAAGGCTGACCTGAGGATTGGTCTCTAGACCAAAAATACCTGAAGTTTCTTATGAGAAAACTTACCTGCCTTTTCTCAAGGCAATGCCTGCACCATGATTATGCATGACAACACCTTTTGGAAGCAGTACAGAATTAGCACAAACCACTATGGTGAAGTGTCACACTGCCGACCCTTAAGCATGAGCATATGGGAGAAAGATCTATGGGAAAAATCCAACTTCCAATCAAAAGAAAAAACTCTTGAAAGGCAGTGTGATGTAGTGGTTAGAGTGCTGGTCAAGGAATTTGGAGATCCATGTTCTGGATCTGCCTGAGCCAAGAAGCTCCCTGGGGGACATTTAGCCAAGCTACCCTGTCTCTTTTTCAGCCTGACCTACCTTACAGTGTTGTGGGGAGTATGAAGTGAGGAGGAGGAAACCTACCTATGCCACCTTGATCTCATTGGAAGAAAGACAAGACTAACTAACTAATAAATAAATCTATTTTCCAATATATCACTAGCTTTCTTGGTTTTTAAACTGTTTGGGGAGGGGGAGCCTGGATGCAACTCAAATATTGTGTGGTGTAATCAAATTTTGATTGATTGCTTTTATTTAAAGCATTTTTTTTATATTGCTCCTCAGCAGAAAGTCTCCCAGAGAGGCTTATGTGCAATCAATACGCAAGTCTGGCCCTACCCACAGGCTTGTGATCTGAAAGACAGCAGTGCAAGAAACAGCAGGTGGAAAAGAACCACCTTCAGTGGCTGATTGGGAAGGAAGTGATCCTTGGTGTCAAAAAATGGGAGAGCAAAAGATCTCTGTAGTATGAAATGCATTTAGATTACGTGGGTCCTTGCTGTGCCTAGAGAGAAAGAAACCCAGGAGGCACTCAAAAATGTATTATTTTGACAAACAGTTTTTGGGTACCTTTTTTCTGATTTTTTGTTTAGCTCATTTTTCTCCTCTCTTCCTGTCTTTATTGGTGATGTTTTCTGGTTTGGTTATATGTTATCCTTTTGTTTGTTTGCTTGTTTTTGTCCCGTTGTATTTTAATCACCTCCACACAAGTATCAGAAACAAAATTTGTAGTTTTGCTTCCCAATACCAATATCTCTGTTCACTCTGCCAGGCAGCCATGCTGTTCTCCAGCTTCCCATTTCACCATCTTGTTTCCTATGTTTCTTTTCCAGCTTAACACTCAACCTTCCATAGCTACTGAGCAGGAATAAAAGTTAGTCCTTGTGGCACCTGGGACAAAGAGTACAAACAGGGCTGTCCATTGCAGCAGCCGTCTTAGCTGTCAGAGCAAGAACTGGAGATGGAAGGTAGTGGCAGTAGATCCCATTGGCCTGAAGTCCTGTACAGTGGTAGCTACATTCTATAACTGAGCATGCTCAGTTCACATTAAATGATTTACAGAGGAAGGAGAATTTGTCCCCATACTTTTTTTTTTCCAGTTCTGTATCTATGAACATCACTATTTCCTCAGGCATATTGGTATACTTCTCCCCATTCCCCTCCATACTGCCATTTTGACTTAATTATTGCCAACTCTAAACACTTGTATTTCCTCTTAGAGGAGGGATTATAAATCCCCCTGAATGGACTTTCTTTTTTTTTTAAAGAAAGATGGGACATGTATTTAATATTAATTAATTAATTAAATACTCATGCCCGTACATACATCAAAGGTGTGTGGGAGTCTATCAGTTTTCTCCTGCCCTTGAAATTAAATATTTGTCATCTGCACTGTCCAAATTCAAATGCTACAGCTATTCCCAACTATGGATAGGACTGTATTGTACTTGCCTGCCGAATATGTACTACAGATGAAACATCTGACAGAAAAAATAAGCCCCAACCCTAATTTTGCCTGTGCTTAAATGGACAATTGATCAGTTTCAGTTTCTTCCACAGTTGAAATTTTTCAATCCCAGTATCTTTCCATCCCAAATATAAAGAAATTAGCAGTTTTGGATTAAAAAATTAAATCCTACCAAAAAACAAACTAAACCAAAATTCTCACTCATCTTTGTCTTCTACAGGGAATCCTAATAGCAGTATATGAATCAGAATATAATAGGATTGGGACCCTAAGGGCCATCTGCTAAGATGTGGCCAACTTTTAACCTCTGTTCAAAAACCTACAATAATGGAGAGTCACTATTTTCTTCTGAGGTGGTTTCTTCCACTGTCAAATGGCTCTTACCCTGAGGAACATCTTCCAGATGTTCAGAAGTTCTTCCTGAAGTTTGCTTAGAATCTCCTTTCCTATAATTTAGACCCATTGTTTCACATACTAGCCTTTGAAGAAGCAGAAAAATAGGTCATTCCACCTTCTACATGGAGTATTTCTGTGGTCTGGGTGACCTACGTTTTGGTGAGGAATTAGGTAAATTCAAGGACGTTATGACCATCCATGGCTACTATACAGGTGGACTATATATCACCTGTAATATCAGAGGGAGGATGCCTGTTTGTATATCAGTTGCTGGATAGTGCAAGATGGAGAATACTATTATACTCACATCTTGCTTGTGGGCTTCACTTGGGTAACTGGACAGCCCCTCGTGTGAACAGAATGATGGAACTAGAATTATACTCCTCCCTCCACATTTGCAAGTTTGACATTTGTGAATTTGGTTATTTGTGAGTCCATGTCCATCCCCCCGCTTCTCCTCCTCCCATTCCCTTGCATTATGCTGGGCATGGAGAAGAGGGGCAAATGTGCCTAGGAAAATGGCAAAGGAATGAGGGGAGGAAGACATGCCCACCCGTTCTCCGCTCTGGAGTTCCCACTCCCATTCCCATGCATTTTGCCCCAGCACGAAGAAGAAGTACCAAGGCAAAACACAAGCGAAGGGGGGAGCATGAGGGGAGTTATTTGCATTTTTTTTTTTCATGAGGGTTCTGTGCCTCTAACCCTTGTGAAATTGGAAGGGCCCCTGAATAGCTGGGAGCGATGCCTTCCTATGGTCACTAAATCAGACTGAACACTCTGCACACTCCCATAAGGAATGGGAGAAATCCTTCACTAGCAGGGCTGACCCTAACATTAGGCAGGGTAAAGCAGCCATTTCAGGCAGCAGATTTTCAGGGTCAGGAAAAGGCAGCAAAGTCTTATATAATTTATTATGTTACATTTTTTTTTACTTCCAGAAAGAAAAAGGTAGCTGTGATAATTTTTTCCCTTCAGGTACCAGAATAAATTGGCCATCCTACAATAATATGCATCCTGACTTTTGAGGAGGAGGGGGTATCATTTGCTACACCTCCTCAGACAGCAAAATGTCTTGGGCCAGCCCTGTCTGCTGAGGTGAGGGCATTCTAGTTTGAATTATTGGCATCTGAGTGCCCATTTTACCTTATTCCTGGAGAGATTTGGGGGGTGGGTTTCCTCAGGTTAAAAATAACAGGCACGCTTAATGTGCAACTAGTTGACGGAAATAAGCAGATAAATATGTTTACCAACCTAACCTCCCCATTACACTATGTTTATTTGTGTCTTCATTCCAATTGTTTCTTGTTACATAATGGTTTTGTACACAGCGGAGTACTTAAACTAATTTATATCGATCTCAATTGCTCTCATTTGTGCATACTTAATTCAGAGAGGTAATCAAATTGATTTCTGGGGCCTACTTTTTAAGAGATTGTACTAACACAGATATACAAGAGGTTGCTGTAACTAAATTAGAGGAAAAAGGAAAACATTTTAAACCTCTGGAAGCCCTTTTTTTGACAGTCATTTCATTGTGCTCAGCATTACTGACATAATTGAATTTCCCATTGCATTGAGGTCTGTTTGAAATCAGACTGTGAAACTGGATTTTTTATTTTTTTTAGTTCCATTGGGCAGATACTAGAATCACTCAATGCACATATAAAATAATGTATAATAAATCCAAATGCAAGTTTTTCCCCCTCCCCAAAAAATGTAAAGTGAATTATAAATGTATTGACAATGGATTTGAAACGGCAATATTTCAGTGGGAGATTTCAATGATTAAGGCTGTGCTCCTGATTCTACTTACAAAGGAGCAAGAAAGCACAACTCCAGATGTTCTTCTGAGTCCAACTGGGGCTTGCTCCTGCATCAGTGGGTACCAGAGGCGTATCTAGGGTGAGGCAAGTAAGGTACATGCCCTGGGCGCCAGTGCCAAGGGGCGCAAAAAAGCCAAAGATTTAGCAGTGGAGGAAGTGGCTCCGGAAGTAGGGACGCAACTTCTGTGCTTGCCCCAGGTGCTGTTTACACTAGCTGTGCCTCTGGTTGGTACTGCCCAGTGACTGAGCAACATGAAGCCCATTAGGGATGGACGAATTAGGCCTAATTTCAAAAGCTGTCCACAAAGGATCAGCTGAAAAGAGCAGTCTTGTCTCCTGCTGAGAAGGAGGAGAGAAAGAAGGAGAAGGTGTGTGGAGGGGGGTAACTCCACTCAGATTTGACTTTGACCCTCGACCCTCAACCAAGTAGTAAACATGCTTACGTTTGTGCCAACTAGTGTAGTCACAAAACTGTAGACACTGAAATTAATTATACAGTGGTGGGGACAGACACTCTTTAGATAGTAATATGTATTATTTGACTTAATTCAAATGTGATAAGCCAGCTCTTCTCTGTTTGGATACACTTTCTCATTTTTTTAAATTATTTATTTGTATCCCGCCTCTCCATATGGATCGAGGTGGCGAACAACTTACAAATAGCATGTATTTCAAAACGTTTCTATACATGCCCCCAACAAGCTGGGTACTCATTTTACCAACCTGCGAAAGGATGGAAGGCTGAGTCAACCTTGGAGCCTGGCAGGATCGAACTCACAACCTTGTGGCTTGCAGTACTGGCATTTAACCACTGCGCCACCAGGGCTTTCCTGGATTTATACCCCCACATCCTGCCTGTTGTATATCTCTCTTATTTACATTAGTGAAGCTTTCAGACACCTGGTTTTAAATGGCATAAAGAATCATGGAGTTGGAAGAGACTCCAAGACCATGTAGCCCAAGACCCTGCAAGTGCAGGATTCTACCACCAAAGTACTCCTGACAGATGTGCATCCAACCTCTGTTTAAAAAATTCCAATAAAAGAGATCCCCCATCTTCCAAGGAAGGTTCTTTTACTCTTCTCTTCTCACTTGCCTCATGTTGCTATTCTTTCTGTTCAGGATTCCTGTCTTTCTCTTTTCTTATCTAGTTCTCCCTTCTTGTGTTATGACTATATCCACATCTATTTATTTCTATTAAATATGTACCTTGCTCTTCCCTGCAGACACAGATTTCAAAAGCAGCTAGTATCAGTTAAGAGCAAAACAGCAAATAACAAAGAGAATAATATTAAAATAAAGAGATCAAAACAATGAATAGAAACTTTTATTACAAAACTTTAAAAAATCCCAAACAAATATAGGTAAAGCATTTTAAAAAAAATATTACTGGAAGGGAAAAATGTTTAGATGATGACAGAATATTTGCAAGTTGGAAGACAGGCTGATTTCTTGGAGCAGGGATTTCACACAGTAGGCGCAACTGCAGAAAAGGCCATGTCATTTATTGTTTTCAGATTTTTTGAAAAAATAACAGCACATACAAAAGTGCTCTTCTGTATTTGTTCTTTATTTCTTTATAGTGTGTATATCCTGTTTTACTCAAGCATAAAGGCATTGCATTAAACACTATAGTCAGAATCATCCAGGCTATAGCATTTCTGATTTCTATGATAGATTGTGAAAGTCAGACTGTGGGGCTGGAGGAGGCTTTGGAGGATTTTTTTGCTCTTGGAGCTTGTGCACAGGTGAGCACATGTTGAAACCTCTTTCAGCAGAGGGTACTATTGCTGATGGATGGGTGGGGTCTGAAATAAATCTGGAAAGGGCTGTAGTTCAGTAACAGAGCTTATGCTTTGCATGCAGAAAGCTCCAGATTCCCAGGTTCAGTTCCACAGTACAATTACGTACACTTATTGCAAAGAGACAGGTGCTAGTGACAGCATGAAAGACCTTGGCCTTGGAGGACTGCAGCCAATGTCAGCAAATTCTAAAAGGACCAAATTATCTGATTTGGTATAAGGCAGTTTCATATGTCTTTTCAAGTTTGCTCAGGATTAAACTACATACCAATGGTGTGTAGAACATATTGCTATATCATTAATTAGTAATGTTTCGTGATAACTGGTTGAAAAATTGCCATCAACACCTGCCTTAAAAATTATAAACCAGTTCTACTCAAACTGGTGCCCTCCAGCTGTACTGGACTACAATGTCCATCATCCTCAGTGGCCATGCTGTCCATGAGTGACAAGATCTGCAGTTCCATACATCTGGGCAGCATTGGGTTGAGGAAAATGTACAAGAGAACTTAAATGCTATATGTGATAGAACAGCAGTAATTAAAAAACAGAATAGAGCAATGCTAAAAACAGGAGATGGATATTAACAAACACCATATCCATATTAGCCAAAGCAGAATTCTAATACAGGGTAACCATGGAATAGTGATTTTAATGTTGGATTAGGACACTAAAAGAATCTCTGCTCAGCCATGAAAATCCACTGGGTGACTTTGTCAAACCACACTCTCTCAGCCTTACAGGAAGGCAATGGTAAACCTCCTCTTGACAAGAAAACCCTAGGACAGGGTCACCTTGATTTGGAGATAACCCTAAGGCACATGACAACTACAACAAACAGCAAAGAATCAGAGGCATACTGTTAAATCTTCCAGCATGACTTTTTTGCCCCTCCCTGGCATTGGCACCCAGGGCATGTACCCTATTTGTCCCACCCTAAATATGCCTCTGCAAAGAATCCTAACTTAATTATAAACCAAGGTGAACAGGCAAGATTTTAGAGCTCACCTGAAGGCCTGTAATGATGAGAAGTACAAGTAAAGGACCACAGAGAACAGGAGTTTGTGTCTTGGGCGTGTATACAAAATATATAGAAAATCAGTGTGCTGTAATGGCTAGGGTGTCAGCCTGGAACTTGAGAAATCCAAGCTTGCAGGCTCCCTGTGCCATGAAATTCACTGCGTGACATGGTGTTAATTTCTCAGTCTCTTAGTATTGCCCACCTGGCAATGTTGTTGTGAGGATGAAGTAAGTAGAAAGAGAGCCATCTATGCCATCCTTTAGTTCACTGTAGGAAAGGCAGGATATAAATGTGACTAATAACTAAGATAATGAATAAACAGGCTGATAGAATTGTTTGTAGTTAAAGTCTCCTCTCATACTGAACTACAGGTATCTAGAAATCTAGATGCTGCTGAGGAATAATCCATTTTAGTCAGAATTAGTATACTAGGTTTTCAAAACAGCAATAAAGGATGCTCAAAATTCATGACATGGAGGCTTGGCACTCAGGAAGCAACTATTAATTAGTTAGTGCTCTGCTTAAATACCAAGCAGAAGTATTGATTTCAGTTAACCTAGCCATGTATTTCTCTTGAAAATTAACTTATTGTTCACATTCATAAATTAAATGCTGCATACATTTCTACTTTTATGAAGGACCTACACTCCAAAATATAGAATTGTTCTCATTCAATAAAAATAAAAGGAAAAGCTTTCCAGCCCTCAAATAGAGGACATCCTTTGCAATATTGGACACCTGTCAGCCCTGTAAAGGACAATTTTTCTGTCCCTCAAATAAGGGATATCCCTTATAATAAGGGGCATCTGGCAACCCTCGTCAGAACCACAGGAAAGAGAACATGCCACTCCTTTTATTGTTCCTTAAATGGTAGCTGAATTTCCATATAGCACATCTTCCAGTTTTCCTGATTTGGCAGGGAGAGTCGCAGTTTTTTGGTTGTCCCACTTTCTCAGTTGCTTTTAAAATCTCCCACTTTCCCCCTTTGTCCTCAGCCTCCTTCAGTTCCTGCAGACTGAGATCCACATGCAAGAGTAGTTTGCACTCAAAATCAGCAAAGGAGAGAGGAAGAGAAGTGGTGGAAACTTGCCCTTCCCTATAGGTTCAGGCAAACTGCTGCAACCTCTCTTAAGTTCTTCCTTTTCATAACTTTTGCTGTCATGATCACTCTCTGATGTTGCTTGGCCTCACATCTCCCAGTTTTCTCTATGCAATGCTGAAGGATATGCATACAGTCTCTCACTAGATAGGTTGAACTGAGACTGGAATCTTGGTGGTTATTCCTAAATAGAGTAGACCCACTGAAATCAATTGGTGAATGGAAAGTGAGTAAATCTCATTGATTCAATGAGTGTCCTTTAAGTCATGACTAAAAATAGTCATAGATTTTAGGCTGCTATGAGTGCACGCATGGAGGGACAGCTCAGAAAGATAGCTTAAGGAAGCATGAACTTCCCTGCCCTCCATTAATCTCACAACAGGATCAGCTAATATGCTAACACTTTTAATGTCAGCATTAAGTGTGATTTTTTTTTAAGTCTTTTGCAATAGCTATGCTTGAGAGTCTGTTTCATTAAAGCTCTCACACTAATTGAACGAGCTTTCCAGTTCATACATATAGAGTGATTCATTAATCACTCGTCCTCATTACACATCTGATCGCTTCTCCATAATGCATCCAAGGGGGACACGACGACACTTTGCCCAGAGTTAAGGGATGGATTGTACAATTAGTCGAGCACTGTCACCCTGATTATTGCAAAGAGATATGCAACTTTTTCCTAGTGTGGATTGGGTGACTCTTCTGTCAACTCTGTCAATCAACAGAGGTTTTGCCGCATATTCTGGGCTTATGCACACACATGCCTGTAGTAATCTGATAACTACAGGATCGACTTGCAGCTTGCACAAGTGAATGGGCCTCAACAGACATAAGTACAGTCCTCCCTCCACATTTGTGAGTTTGGCCTTCACGAATTTGATTATTCACAAGGCATACATGTGCTTGTCCCTGCATTATCCTCCTTCCATTCCCTTCCATTTTGCCAGGCACAGAGAAGGAAGGCAAGTGCCTGGACAAAAGGCAAGGAAATGGAGGTGTGAGGCACACACGTGTCTTCCTTCTACCCTCTGGAGCTCCTCCTCCCATCCCCTTGCCTTTGGCCCTGGCACGCAAAAGTCAAGGGAATGGGAGGGGGAATCACAGAGGTGGGGAAGGTTCAGGGAAACTGTTGCAGGTCTTTGGCTTGTTTTCCAAAGCAGTTTAGGTATCTGGCAGGAATGGTTTGTTCCCTCTGGGAAGCCTGCTGGAGTGGTTGGAGGAGGAGGAGAGAGAAGAACTGGCAGAAACAGAGAGAAATTGCTGGCAAAAATGGGATAGACAGGGGCAGGGAGATAGGCAGGATAGGCAGGGAAAATAAAAAGGAAAGAAAACAAGGAAATAGAGAAAGAAATGGAGGTTGCACTGGAAGGGGGAATAAGGAGAGAGAGTATCAGTGGCCTTGCCCACTTCTGGCAAGTGATATTTGGCAGATTACTCCGAAGAGATCAAAGCCTTTGACAGAAAATAATACCACCCTAAACACCCCTGATTTCATCTCGTTTTGGAAGCTAAACAAGATTGGACCCAGTTAGTTCTCGGGCTGATCAGAGTCAGAAGTCCACCAGGGATTACCAGAGATCTCTCCTATGGCTAGGGATGAGTCCTACCTGAGACCTTGGCATGCCACTGCTGGCAGTCAGTGTTGACAATACTGGGCTAGATGGACCAACTTTCAAGCTACACTATTACAGTGGGACTTCAGCATTTGCTGAACTTTGGTTCCAAGATCCCCCCATGGATACCAAAACCCATAAATGGTGAAGTCCCATTGTTATACAAATGGCATAGTAAAATGGTGCCTCTTATATAAAATTGTGAATGACTTGAATGAGTGCCTGAAGGAGCTTGAGGATCTGTGAAAAGATGGGAGGCTACAGTAGGGTATGCCTACATGTTGCCACAGTTTTTGGCATGTGGCAACATCAAAGTTTGCCATTTGGATTTTTTTAAAATATTTTTGAGCTGTGATTGGTTGAATCCATGGATGCAGAGCCCATGGGTACAGGGTGCCAACTTTTTAGTGCTATGATTCTTTAACTGCCATAGCAATATCTTGTGGAATCCTGGGGTTCATAGTTGAGAGAAGCACACGAGCTCTCTGGCTGAGAATTCTACAGACTTTATCCTAAACTGCAAAGCCCAGGATTCCATAGGGTAGAACTGTGGCAGTTAAAATTGAATCATAGTCCTATATAACACTGAAGTACAAAAGGGCCCTTAATACCAGGCAGCTTTCTAGGTTCCTCAGGAATACATTTCCTTGCTCTGTTAGTTTAATATTTATACTGTATGTTGGGTATTAAAATAGTAATGAAAATGGAAGGAAGGTTTTCTAAGATGCTCTAGAGCTGGAGAATATCAGGAGACAAGAGGAGAAGATACCTTTCCCTCCTCTTAAGATCTTGAACAAATGGTCAGGATGGGGCAGAAAAAAACCCTCCCACCAGCAGTGTATGGGAAGCATAGTACCCAATCCTCCTGCACAGACTCTAAAACCACATTTATTCCTCTCTTCCATACCCATAAAATCAAATCACAATAAGGAGGTGTGCAGACTTTACAAAGGGATAGCAGTTCTCTGAATGTAGCAATGGATCTGTTTGCAGAGTGTGAATGTGCTGGTTGCAAGTTTCATGAAAGGGATCTGGCTCAGTTGTCATGGCAGATTTAGGCCCTTTCCCCAACTTACCTGGGTCCGCTGTCATCCTAGCATTGTCCCAATAGTGGCTTTGCCAGGATGGGAGCACAGACGCCAATGGTGGTGGAGCTTGGAGTGTGTGGAGGGGGTGGTGGAAGGGGGTGTGGATATGGCGTGAGGGGGCATGGCCACTGTGCAGAGGGGCATGGCTACGGGCCAGGACATCCGAGAAACATTGCCACCCAGGGAGAATCACCCCCCCCGCCCCATGTCCTTACGCAACTGGACACCAGTGTTCCCCTCTTCACCAGCTCACTCATTGCACAAGAAAGTGCGATGGCCCTGCCTTTTCCTGCTGCAGTGCAGGCTGTGCTGGGGCAGGTAGCGCAACTAAGGTAAGTGTGGATGTGCGGCAGGATGGCAGTGTAATCACTGGTCATTGATGGAGAAAACCCATCAAGGATTTGCAGCATGATGGCCACAGCTGAGAACAAGAGAAGGACGGGATCACAATGACATCATGCATAAGTGTTGTCATGGTCTTGTCCTTCTCCCATCCTTATGGTGGGTTGGGAGGGTGGAGCGGAAAGGACCATTGAGTCATCATTTTTATTTTCAGGCAGCCTCATGTATTCTATTTACCAGAGTCTAGGCTGCTAAATGTCTAGTAAGAACTGAAAATATTCTGGTTTGACTTGGCTTTTCCTCTTTCTCTGCTCTTCACTCAAGGTTTTTTTTCTTCTGAGAGATGACCCAATGCTGTGGCAATTTCCTTCCCTGGCTGTGAATGCTAATGATTTCAGCAAACATCTCACCCAGAGCTTCCACACAAGCCTTTCAGATTTCTGATTCTATCGACAGGTGGCCCTCCACATTTGTGGGTTTCACTTTCACAGATTTGATTATTTGCAAGTTTTATTTGCAAGTTTCTCTAGCCCCTGCCTGCACCCAGCTCAATTGTTTCTTTTCCGGAGGAACCTTCCCTCTTGGTGGCTCCAATCAGGCCACACAGACATTTAAAAACCCACCTCCGGTCCTCAGCTTCCTCCTCCTCCACCAGCCCTTCCCTGGCCAGCTAAGGACAGCTCACAGCCTGATTTCTCAGCACCACAAATCCTCTCCCAGTGCCCCCACATACATCCAAGGAAGGAGATGGGTGAGAGAGAGGAAGTATAGGGCCATCATGCTGACTCCTCCCCGCCCCTCTCCTTTCCTAAAACTGATGAGTGCCCATTCTCCCCACCATATATCGGCCCCCTTTACACACACACACATTTTGTTATTTGCAATTTTTCCGCTTATGTGGGGGTCCTGTGCCCCTAACCCTAGTGATTGTGGAGGGCTGACTGTATTTTCAGCTACAGTTTCTATTTCTGAACTCCATTCTGAGGTCTAGATCCTACAAGGCTAAGTGTAGCATAAGATTTCTTTCATCACCCCTGGAACTCCCTGTTGTTCCCCATGGCCATTCTACACCTTCCAACATTTCACAGATAAAGACCAGAACATGTGTGACCACGCAACATCAGAGAGTGGTCAAGAGGGCAAAAGTTATTCATAAGGTAGAACACACAGGCTAGGAGAGGCTGCAGCAATTTGCTTTTGCCTCAGCCTATTCGGAAGGGTAAGATTCTGCCTCCTGCTCTCCTCTCCCCCCTCCATTGAACTAAATGAGAGCTAACTACTTTTGCACTTTGAACTCAGTTTGCAGGAACTGAAATAAGGTGAGGACAAAGAGAGAAAGTAGGAGGAGGACAGAAAAATGGGGGATGACAGAGGATTAATTGGGAATCCCCCTGGCAAATGAGGACAGAGTGGGGCAGAGGGAAAGACATCTTCTGCCAAGATCTGCTGAGGTCCTTTGGAGATCTCAGCAATGATTTCCTTGGTCTTTTTGTGTCGGGCTATGTGGACATAGTTAGAAGGTTTTCTGATCCCCTCCTCTTTCCACCAACAATAAAATGGCTGCAGGGGAGACTATTGCATAAACACGGTGTGTCCTAGAAGGATTTGTATATTGCAGAGGGTGGAAGAGAAAACCAACCTCATTAAAAGAGACATAAACAGGCATAAGGTGAATTTACTCCTGTATATGTCACTTCTGCTTTGGTCAGCCCCCACCTGGAATATTGTGTCCTGTTCTGGGTGCCACGGTTCAGGAAGGATATTGTCAAGCTGGAACATATCCAGAGGAGGGCAACGAAAATGGTAGAAGGCTAGAAACCACGCCTTCTGAGAAGCATCTAGTGAGCTGAGTATGTTTAGCCTGGAGAAGAGATGGTTAAGAGGCAACATGATAGCTATGTTTAAATATTTGAAGGGTTGCCATATGAAGGATGGAGCAAGCCTTTTTTCTGCTGCTCCAGAGATTAGGACATGGAGCAATGGTTTCAAACTTCAGGAAATACTATCTCATCTAAAGATTAGGAAGAACATTAGGACTAAGTATGATCAATAGCCACAGATACAGTTAGTGTGAAAACTGGAAATGGCTTGTTGTACAGAAGAGGGAATTGAAGCAGGTGTTGTTTGTTATTTGGTTGCATATTAAACAAGAACTGCTAAAATTCACTCTCCTACACAACCATTAAAGGTACAAGACCCCTCTCCAGTTTTGAGTCCAGCCACAGGATACTTTATGCTTCAGGTGGACCAAAAACCTGGAATCAGAAATGGGATCAGGAGAGACCATAGATCTTAGAAGCCAGCAGGGGGTAGAAGGTACAGAGTTAGACTAGGACTGGGAAAACACAGGTTCAGATCACCACTCAGCCATGAGACTTATGAAGTGACACTAGCCCAGTCACGATCGCTCCATCTAACCTACCTAGCATGGCTGCTAGGAATAAAATGCAGGGGGGAAAACATATATGCTGCCTTAAGCTCCCAGGAGAACAGATAGTATATAAATGAGAAGAAAGCCAGTGTAGTACAGCAGTTTGAGCACTGAACTATATCGCTGGAGACCAGGTTTTGATCTCCTGCTCAGCCATGGAAACCCACTGGGGGACCTTGGACATGCCACACACTCTCAGGCCATTTCCGCACTACACTCTTATAGCACGATTATTCCACTTTCAACATCCTATGGAATCCTAGGGTTTGCAGTTCAGAAAAGGGCATTTAGAATTCTCAGCCAGAGAGTTCTTTGGCCTCAGTAAACTACAAACCCCAGAATTCCACAAGATGCTGAAAGAGGAATAATAGCACTACAACAGTGTAGTACAGAAATGGCTTATTCTCTACAAAATTCTTGCATGGAATTTTTGCATAGAAAAGAACATTTGCTGCACAGAAAATAATACTTCTGTGCTGTGATATTATTTGTTGTGCAAAAAATGCTGTTTCTGTGCAACACTACCATTTGCAAAGTTTGCACATAATCCAACCTCAACTACAGCTACTTTCCACACCAAAAAAGGGCAAATTTTACACAGAATGAATCTCAAACTGGAAAGATTTTTGTCTATCCAATAATTTCGTCCTCAGAGTTTCTTGACACTGGAAGAGGTTTTTTTACCATTATTCAGATCTTTCCACTTATTCTTACTTTCCTGTTCTGGAGTAGGCATAATAGATTCCTCTCCATTAATTGAGTGGGAAATACTTTTTTTTTTAAAGGACTGGATGGATGGCAGGCGGACAGACACACAGAAAGGCATAAGGAGGAGAAAGCTGCTTCTCTCTCTTGCCCTGGTAACAAGGTGTCAGAAGTTCTTTGGATGTAGTAGATCAACTACCATGGATTTGCTCCCCTCTCCCTCCCTTCATGGCAACAGCTCTATTAAAAATCCTTTACACTTACCAATAATTCAATTTGTTAAGTCATCCTGGCATGGTAACATCTTTTCAGAGTGTCTGGTCTGATCCAAGCCTTTTCATAAGAGGGTTCAATAGATTGTATTTGCTGCCAACTAGATTTCTTTTAGGTATTTATGCTTACAGACGGATTTATAGCATTGATAGCTTGCAAAGTGAGCGATTTTCTGAGGTTTAGGATATGCTCCTGTATCCACCTACCATGGAGTAAGCATCAATGAACTCAAAGGGACATGCTTTTAGGTAGAGCTGCCTAGACCTATGTGCACCAGGCATCCTTCTTCTTATCTTTTAGATGCCAGCAAAGGACAACCTATTCTTGCAAGCTTTTAATAGCAATTTAATTGCTTTTATGGTTTTGTTCTCTTTTACCTCCCTTGGCAATGCTGTTCAGCTATTTCTATTCTTGCTTTTATCTGCTTTTTTTTTTTTTAAGGGGAAGTGTTTGTTTTTATTTACTATTCTTAGCCACCTTGAGGCTTCAACCATAGGGCAGGATACATATTTTAGAAAATATAGAGTCCTGGATCCTGAGTTGTCCTTCCATGAACAGAAAGGACACTGCTCCAATGTTCAGAAGACGGAGTGGTGCAGCCCTCCATGCAGCATCCCAGATACTCCAGCAATCCTTCCAACTCACTTTCCTCCATCCACAAGGTTGTGCCTATAGGAGCATGTCACAACTGGGATTTCTGCACGCAGCAAGTTAGGACGCAAGCTGCGATCTATCAACTAGCTGGTTGGTATGAGAAACAGAATGCTAGATCAGAGCTCATAAAAATTATGTTTTCGGACTACATGCTGGCTAGAGGTGATAGGATCTGCTGTACAAAAAGGTCACATTTACAACACCTGGATTAGACAGACATTTGACCTGGTAGGGCACTTTTAGAAACTTTAAAAGAAGGATTGCTTAATTTCTTGTAAGTGAGCAGGTGCCAGGAATACAGTAATAAGCTTGAAAACAAATTTTGAACTACAGTTCCCAGAACTCTCTTTCAGGCTGGGTTCTCAAACAGTTGCTGGAAAAGCTTTGGCCAAGTCTCAGGCCATTTCCGCACTGGACTGTTATAGTGCTATTATTCCACTTGCAACATCCTATGAAATCCTGGGATTTGCAGTTTCGGGAGGGGCCAGAAACTGCAAACCCCAGGATTCCATAGGATGTTGCAAGTGGAATAATAGCGCTATAACAGTCCAGTGGGAATGGGTCTCATTCTCTCAGTTCTAGGGGAAAGCAATGGCAAACCTCTACTAAATACATTTTGCCAAGAAAATCTTATGATAGGATCACCTTAAGTCAGAATTGACTTAAAGGCACGTAACAATGATTTAAGCACTCACATAAATATATATTTTAGTGTTGATGGTTTAAAAAAAGAAAACAATCACACAGTCATGAGGAAACAAGACTTATGAATGGAGACCAGAGTTTGATTCCCTGCTGGGCCATGGAAACCCACTGGGTGACCTTGGGCGCATCACACACTCTCAGCCCCCAGAAAATGCCACAATTGATTCACCTTGAGGTCATCATAAGTTGGAAATGATTTGAAGGCAAACAACAACAACATGTCAATGTGACACAGATTAGACATAGAATGAGCTGCCCTTTCCTAGTGGAAAAATTATTGCTTGAGAAATGGTTGTCTGCATTCACCTCTACTGCAGGGAGAAGTCAAATACAGCCGCCCCCAGCTACTTTTATAGCTCTTGCTTTTCCCAGTTTGAGGTCACAGTACTGCAAAATTAGTTGCCTGCCAGGAAGTTGCCCATTCCTGGAGCCCTTCCATACAACATCATTACCACACTATGATTCCACTCCAGCTACCATGGCTGCATCCTATGGAATCTGAGGGGTTTGCTATTTATTAGAGCTCTCTGGCTGAAAATTGTAAATACCCCTTCCTAAACTGCAAATCTCAGTATTTCATAAAATGTCGCCATGACAGTTACAATAGAATCATAGTGCAATAACTGGATATAGTGCGAAAGGACCTCCTACCATAGTGTTTACCATGTTACTGCCATATATGCTATGCTCAGCAGCAAAACAAGTTCTCCAGATTACCCGTGCAGACTTCACACACTCATGTAAACATGTTTCCGTGGTAGTTATAGTTGGAAAAATATGTCTCTGCAAAACTGCCAGGCCTTGGATGCACAGTTGGAAGCTCAGTGGTGAAGAGGAACAAATAGGCTAGAATATCAAATGCACTCTCAAAATGATCCTCTGCCACCCCGAGCTATGCTTTTTCCATCATTCAGTATCTCGCCATGGAGAAAGCTTTCCATTTTTCCCCCTTTTAGAGAGATGCACATCTGAGGCAAAGGAAAGTGGATGAGGAATAAGACCTCTACAATTTCTTTTCCAGAGCAAACTTAACAGCTGGAGGAAAGTATTTACCGAATTGCACTGAGAAGCACACAGCCTTTGCATTATTTAGTATGAGCTACTGATCAGCCTAAGATGCAGGATGCCTCAGGCCATGAATTAGTGATGTTATAAAATAACCTCCCCAAAAAACCTTTTAGGAACTCCAGCAAATAGGTAAGAGCTCCCGATCATATTCCATAGCTTCTCTTGGCTCGTCTTGGAACCAGATCGGAGGCAAACATCATAAATAAATAAGCTAAAATGAAGAAAGATGAAATGTATGTGCTGGGAGGGAGGGGTCTCCTATGGCCCAATTAAACATGTAATAATTCCACAGACACCCAGTATAAAAGGGTGGGAAATTTACTGGAAACCAAACAGAGGGTTCTCTAAGCTCCAGCCTCATCAGAAGCACAACTAGGGAAAAGGTGAGTGGAAAATGAAAGTAGATAGAAGAGGTTGTAGTTAGGGGTTGTCTCAGAATTCCTGCACATGTTGCCAGAGATCATCACCGAATTCTCTCTCTCAATCTCTCTTTTTTTTTTCCTAAGAAGTGCTTCCCATGATCTTAATACAGTGGTTCTCCAACTTTCATACTTTTTGTCATGCTTATCAAAGAAACTTTGTCCCCCACCATGAAGGAAGCAAAAAGTCCGCTTTTTCCAAGTATATATTTACAAACAATATCGTATGGTATTTATCATTTTTGATGGGTTTTGATGAGATGTCAAGATGTATTTATATGGTTGGAAGAAAACAAGAAGAAAGAAAAAACATTTTTCTCTTACATTTGGAAAATTGTAATAATACTGTGACATACAATTATTTTCATTCTAAGGTAACTGTAAAATACAAAGAATTAAATCACACTAAGTGTAGCAACTTGAACATCGGACTACAACCCTGGAGACCAAGGTTTGATTATCTGCTTGGCTATGAGCACCCACTTGGATGTATCATGTACTCTAAGCCCCAGAAAACCCCATGATAGTTTTGTCTAAGGGTTGCCATAAATTGTGAACAACTTCAAAAACAACAACAGGTATTGCTGGGATATTTTCTTACTGGTATGACCAAAAACACTTGTATCTCATCTAGAGTACTACTGTGTACCACTGGTGGTACATGTACCACTGGTTGAGAACCACTGATTCAAGATAACCATGTCCTCTAACAACTGATAGAAGAAAACTGATTTTACATTTCATCACAGGAACAGCATGACGTTGTGGATAAGTCACACTCACTCAGCTTTAGAGGAAGGCAATGGCAGACCACCTCTGAATACATCAGGCCAAGAAAACCTTGTGATCAGGTCACCATAAGACACAATTGACTTGAAGGCATATAACAACATCAAATTGTATCTTAATACCTAATGGTCTATCAGTGTGTGTGGTACATTCCAGTGCCAAATATACTACCACATTTCAGCAGCCAAACCAGAGAAATTCCACAAAACAAGCAGGTAAGCACTGTTTTCAAAGGGCTTACTCAGGTTTGCTACAACATTTCAATGGCAAATCACTCCCACAAACCAGGCATTTTCTACTTGGTTTACAGGACTTATAAGGTTTGCATACCTTCGCATGTTTGTTTTTATCTGTGAAATGTTGGGGGCTGTGGTTTGCTCCTGAAATTCAGCACTGCAGATTGCTACCAAATTTCAGAAGCACAACTTTGGAGATTTGAAAGCTGCAAAAATGGCTTTTGGGACTACATGCAGCTTGTGGCCTGGTTTTGCCTTCACCACCCTACTACATTATCTTCAACCAATGTTTGAAAAGGGGGAATCTGTCCCTTTTGGTTCCATTAGATCTTTCAATGGCTTCTGATACCATCAGTCATAGTATCCTTTTGGACGACCTTAGCGGGATGAGACTGGGAAAGAGTATTTGTAATGGTGTCAATCCTTTCTTCTGAGTAGCTTCCAGGTGATAGTAGCAGAATCATGCTTGACCCCTTGATCTTCATGCTATAGGATTCCACAGGGATCAAAATTACCCTGCGTGCTTTTTAATATCTACATGATATGAAAAGAGGATGGTAAATGAGTTTTTATCAGTATGCTGATGATATTAACCTTGATTTCTCCTTTCTATCAGGTGGTGTGACAGTGGTTCTGAATTGTCATATGGAGTGATGGGCTGGGTGAGAATAAATAAACTAAGTTTATTTACAGAGGCAGGATGAGACAGAAATGCTACTTTTATGGATAAATGTCATATGTTATGGGATAAGAGTTCAGCCTGTTCTAGAAGGGGTTGCATTCCCCGTTTGTAGCTTGAGAGCAAGGTCAGGTTGTCAGTGGTACAAAACACTCCAGGGCCCTAAGTACTAGGAGTGCAGTGCTGCTGCTATACACAATAACTCTGTTGGTTTCAGTTTAACATTTAATTCTGCTGCCATATGCACCATTACTTGAGTTTCAGAGCAAAAATGCATGGGACCAAGCTGCCTCACTGAAAATCTGCTTGCATATGAGGCTGGTTCCATATGTCTAATGTTTTTTGCATGTTGTATTTCAACCATCTTTCCCTTTTCTATTCGTTCCTATAGTTAGTTTCTATGCAATCCCTCTTAGAATAGTTTGCATAAGCAGAGAAGAGGGCTCCTGATTTTGGAAGTGCTCTGGGCCCCCAACCACCTTAATCTGGGTGCTTTTCACACCACTCAATGGTAGCACTATGGCCATGTCCACACTGGACTATTATAGTGCTATTATTCCACTTTCAACATCCCATGGAATCCTGGGATTTGCAGTTTAGGAGGGGCCTCAAGCCCCAGGATTCCATAGGATGTTGAAAGTGGAAAAATAGCACTATTTCCAGTGCAGAAATGGCCTGTGATTCAACTTTAAATGCCATGGCTGCATCCTATGGAATCCTAAGGTTTGTAGTTTGCTGAGACAGTAGATTCTGTGGCTGTAGATTCTAAATATGCCTCCCTAAATTGAAAATCTCAGGATTCCTTTGGATGGGCCATGGCAATTAAGGAGGAATCCTAGGATTACAACTGTGTGGTATGAAAGGACTCGCACTGGCTGTGGACCAAACTGCATTCTTTCCCAGTATAGTCAGACCCAGCCATGGACCTATATGTTGTATCTCAAATGCACTAGTGCACTATGCTTTATGTGGGTATGCCCATGTGAGGCTTTATATGTCAACTAATGCAGAATGTTGCTGCTATGATTTTGACTGGGACCATGTGACCTCTTCAGTATACCATGCCACACTGGCAGCCTGTTTTTGTTTGTTTTTGGTCAATTTACATCAAAAGTACTAGTTTGCATTATCTTTAAACCTGCTAAAGGAGCTTGGAACTTGGTCACTTGAAGGACTGCCTCTTCATATGCGAACCTGCTGGTACTTTAAGACCAACTGTTGGATCTGCTTTGTGTTTGCTCTTGCCATCAGAGGCCATTTCTGCACTACACTGTTATAGTGCTATTATTCCAGTTTCAACATCCTATGGTACCCTGGGATTTGCAGTTTAGGGAGGGGCATTTAGACTTCTCAGCCAGAGAGCTCTTTGGCCTCAGTAAACTCCAAACCTCAGAATTCCACAGGATGTTGAACGTGGAATAATAGTACTATAACAGTGTAATGCAGAAATGGACAGAGACATCATTGGTGAACAGTATATGTGATGGTTTCCTCAGCGGTAGTGTCCTGTAGATAGAACTTCTTGCCCAAAATGGTTAAATCACCTTCCTTTTAAACTGTGTTCCTCTGGCCCATGAAGACTTTCCTCAAATGAGAATTTGACTCTTGTTGTTGCTTAATTTTATTGATGACCAAAACAACCTAGATGCACTCTACCCTCAGAACTATAGAAACTACTACCCACAGGAGGGATCAAAAGAACATAGGCAAAGATCAAGTATTGCATGTACAGTAGCCCTTCCACATTTGCAAGGGTTTGGGGCACAGAATCCCCTTCCCGTTCAGAGTTTCCCATTCTTTTGCCCCTGGAGTTGAGAGAGGAGAGAAGAAGGATAACCTGAAAGGCTTACCGGTACTTTCCTCTCTTCCAACAGCCATCATGAAAAGGGAGGAGTGGGAGCAAAGAGAGCACTTGACAAATCAGCAGCCATTACATAGCAGAATGTGCAGCCACATGGCCAAGAGGCCACACCTTCAGCAGTGGGAGGGGGCTTTGCTCACCCCAAGGGAAAAAACCTCCATTTTAAACACAAACCTCACAAGCCTGGGGTGAGGAATGCAAGGGATGGGAGGAGGAAAATGGGGGGGGTCAAGCATGTGCCTCCCAAATAATCAAATCTGTGAAGGTTAAACCCACAAATGTGCAGGGGGAACTGTACACATACAGGCTGACAAAAACCAATTTGGTCAAAATCTGTCATTTAAAGATCCGGGAAATAGAAGTACCATCCATCAACTTTCACAATCATTATATCTAAATAATATATGTATCTTTCATTGTCTCCAAATAGTCTTTTTTGTACTACATTGCCCATTGTTTGCTTCATTACCTATAATAGTCTTTTGAATAATATTATAGTTTCAGAGCCTATGTGAGTTCTTTCTAAATGTACATGGATGTTATGTTTGATATGTCATTGTTATGAATATAGTGTAAGATTTTTGTGGGCATAAATAGTAATACTTGATCGTTACCTATGTTCTTTTTATCCCTCCTGTGGATAGTAGTTTCCTTAAATATTACAATGTTATTAAGTTCCCTAGATTTCAGAAATCTCATTTGCATTCTGATGTAACAAATTGGCATTTTTTAAAAAATTAAATTTTAAGGCATTGTGTCAAATGATAGTAACAACTCCTTTCCTTATTACCAGTCTTCTGCCCTCAGTAATTCCTACTACAACTAAGAAGAAGGAAAGAAAAGAATCAAGTAAAGTTTGTGTAAAAGAAGAGTGTAAAATCAGTTAATCAACCAATTGGCAATTTTCATTGTTTTTTAAAGAAAGTGTATCTCCTTCAGATAGAGAACCAGTGTGGTGTAGCAGTTTTGAGTGCTAGACTAGGGACTCAGGCAGACTAAAGTCTGTACCTCCCTTTGGCGATGAAAACCCGTTGGATATCCTTGGGCAGGTCACACACTCTCAATCTTAGAGGAGAATCTCAGCATAAGATCAGTTCTTAATATTACTGAATTTTTGGAATGCCATAATGACAAAAAGGCTGTTTTGATTTTATTTTATTTTTAAAGATGCAGAAAAAGCATTTGACAATATTTCTTGGAATTACTTATTTCAAGTTTGGAGAGGATGAACTTTGGTGAAAATGTTATTCGGGCAATAAAGACAATTTACTTGGCTCAAAAAAAAAACAGATTTTAGTACATGATGATGAAGCAACACCTATTGAAATGCAAAAGGGAACTAGACAAGGTTGCCTCTTGTCACCTTTACTTTTTATTTTGGCTTTGGAGAACCTATTGAAAGATGTTAGAGAAGACAACAGAATTTATGGGATAAGACTGAAAAAAAGAACAGTACAAGTGAGAGTTTCTGTGGATGATCTTGTGATAATAACACAACATCCATTTGATTCAGTGAAGGCTCTTCTAGAAAAAAATAAGGCTTTTGGGACTTCCCCTGGGTTTAAAGTTGTGATAAAACAAGATTCTTGACAAAGATATGATCTCAGAAAAGAATAATGAATTCTTTCAAATTTTAAAGTGGAAAAAAGGGAATATTTTGGTATTATAATTACAAAAAAAAGTGTTTATGATTTCAAATATCTGTGAAATGCTTTGGAAAGAAATTAAAAGAGATTTAGAAAAACTGGAAAGTTACATTTGTCCCTTTTGGGTAAAATTGCAATAATAAAATCAAATGTTTTGCCAAGGCTTTTATTTCTCTTTCAAATGATCCCTGTTATAAGAAATGGAATAGCTTTTGTGCAATTGCAGAAAGAGATACCTAGATTTGTTTGGCAGGCAAAGAAAGCAGAATAAAACTTAAAATAATGCATGACACTAAAGGAAAGGAGTGGTTAGGAGTCTCTAATGTTCAATTATGTTATGATGTCTGTTGTTTTGCCTCTCTGAAGGAAAGGATATTGCTCAGAGATGAGAGACTCTGGCCGTTTCCACATGTGGGGGGGAGCCCGAAAACTTTGTTTTCCAGCCGGCTGAGTCCATCGCCACGAGGAGCAGTGCGAGTTCGCTGCTCCGCAGTCCTCCGGCATCCCAAATGGCGGCTTCCAGTTGGTGGAGGCTCTCCAACCGAAGAAACTCACCAGCCGAAAGCCTGCCCCGGAAGATCTGCAGGCACGCGCTTGCGCGCGCCTGCAAATCTACTCCAGAGCCAGGCGACGGAGCTACATGGCTTTGCTCGCTCCGTGCTTTTTAAAAACCTCAAAAAAGAGGTTTTCAAAAACCACACTGCACGACCAGAACCAGACTGAGGGGTGGATCTACAGAAAGTAGTCCACCCCAGTCCACTCTATGGTGCAGAAGACCATTGGAGGTTGCTCTGCACCATTTTAAATTCCCAGTGCGGAAATGGCCTCTGGGAACACAAATGTCATGATTTAAGATTTGGGTGGCATAGTTATCTTTGGTATGATAAAGTTAAAGCTCATGCTGAATTTAAAAATCATTGTATTAGAAAGGCTCACATACAAGTTTGGTATAAGTATACCATAATCAGAGACTTTTTCTTATGATAATATTAGTCATCCCACTGCAGGAAACTTTTTTTTAGAGGAAAGAATGGGCTAAACATTGAAGAGGGTTGGTTTATCATGATCTTTTGTACTTTGGATAAGATGGTCGGGAATTTAAATCAAGAGGGAGGTTTTCTAAGGAAGGCAAGGATCTTAATTGATTTGTTCCATATGCAACTTAAAGACACATTTAATCATGATTTAAAAATATAGCCATAGGGATGGAGAAAATGAGTTCTGTTTAGAGTTGTGCAAAGAGGATGATCATGTCATTTTTGAAATTAGAGACAGAAGATGACTCTATAAAAGGGTACATGGGCTCAAAATTTTGGGCATAAACATACATATGGATGTATGGGGAAAATGTGGTCTAAAGATATAAAGTTTACTTTGTGTAGCAATTTAAGTAAAATCTGTATAAGACAATGTACAGATGGAATTTAACCCCAAATAGGCTGTCAAAAACGTCTCAGAATGTTTCAGATCAATGTTCGGAGGTCTCAAGATAAGGAAGGCTCTTTTTTTTTTCTTTCTCATATGTGATGGATTTGTAAGAAGGCAAAAAGTTACTGGTCTAAGATTCATAAATTAATAAAAAAAAAATTAAAGATAGATTTTGCAATGGCACCAGAAATTATGAATAAAGAATTGGACAATAAATATGGTTCACTGCTGACATCAGCAAGAATACTGTTCGCTCAAACTTGGAAAAGGACTGAAGCACTGACAACAGAGGAATGGATTGTTAAGGTTGCTGAGTTAGCCCAGATTGCCAAATTCATGTGGGTTTTAAAAGATAAGCCAACTGAAGATTTTATGGAAGACTAGAAACTGTTTATGAACTTTTTGAGCAATAAGAAATCTAATGATGTAATAATCTGTGGTTATTTTTATTAGTAAAGCCAAAATGGTATAGTGGTTTGAGTGTTAGGTCCCTCAAAGGCCCTTCCCTAAACTGCAAATCTCTGGATTCCATAGGATGTTGAAAGTGGAATAATAGCACTATAACAGTCTAGTGCGGAAATGACCTCAGATTCAAATCCCACTCAGTCATGGAAACCCACTAGGTAACCTTGGGTGCATCACACACTCTGAGCCCCCAGAAAACCCTGTGATAGGTTCATAGTAGGGTTGCAACTAATTGGAAATGACTTAATGGCACACAACAACAGCAATGACAACAATAGTGATTATAGTGATACACACTGATTGTGCTACACAATCCTTGTGTAGAATGGCAATGTGATGCAACTGAAACTAGACACCAAATGTGAACTCAATGTGTCTGGTTTACAGACTCACAGTCCAATGCTGAAACCACTACTCTGTGCTGGCTCTTCTTATCTCATTCTACCTTCACAGTGACTCTAAGCAGTTTACACCAAGAAAGAGCTGTTTCTCCTAAGCCACCAAAATACTCAGAATGGCTGACAAATGATATGAAGTCAGATCTCTCTAAGCTAAACAGAACAGGTAGAACTAGTAGAACTAGGTATGGCACGATAGTAGCACTACCTATTTAGTATATTCTGGCTGTACCTCAGCTGGACATGGAAAATGCTGGTACTACCTATTCAGTCCATTTTCAGGGCAGACTGAGGCCCTTTTCACACACGGGTGGGGAAATAGGGAAAGCCACGCTTAAACATGGGCTTACCTCGTTCCGTCGCTGCGTGGAGCAGAGCATTTCGCCGCTCTACACGGAGCAGCGTCCTGCGGCGTCCTCAGCTCCCGGCAGCGCTCAAAATGGCGGATTTTGACTGGTGGAGCCTCTCCACCAATCGGAGAAGCTCGCCAGCTGGAAATCCCGCCCCCTGCCCGATCTGCAGGGACACCCTTTCGCGCGTCCGTAAATCCATACAGGCGCTGCGACGGGGCTGTGCGGGGCTGGACACCCCGTGCCTTTGAAAAACCACATAAAATGTGGTTTTCCAAAAGCATGCTGCACCGCCACTTGCGGGCGCTCGACCGCAGATTGGCGTGTGGATTTACTCAAGAGTAATCCACCCCAATTCATGTAACAGTGTAGACGGCCTCCGTGGAGGTCGATCTACACCGTTTTTTAACCCCATGTGGAAAGGGCCTGAGCCACAAGCATGTACCATGAAAAAACTGAGTGCTGGGCACCGTTGGCTTTCAGTTGGCATGTGTATTTGGGCTTCCTCAAAGATATGACATTACAAGATTATAACCAGCATTTTGTAAGGAGATCCATACTTAAAACATGGAATAAATATAAATCTAGACTTTATCCGAAAACCCCACTTTGGATATCCCCAGATGAAGCCTTCTACAAGCGAGAAAATATCTTCCATGGTAAATAGATGACATATGGAGATATATTAATAGTAAAGGGAACAGAAATAAAAATGAAAACAATAGAGGAACTGCAGGAAGAAGGTATGAACTGCCATTGGTTGTTATATAGACAGATGTACAAGAAATTTAAGATGGAAAAGAAATTGAATGGGTTCCAAATAGAAAAAAATTGGTTTGATTTGGTGATGTTTGAGAAGAATAAAGGATAAAGGATCAATCTCTATAATATATCAACATCTATTGGAATGGTTCACCGAAGAAAAGGTAGTAAAAGAATCAATGATACGGTGGGCCCAGAATGTGGGTAGGGAGATAAGTTCGGATCAATGGCAAAAAAATTTGGCAAAAAAGACTGAAATATACTGTTTGCCAAGATTTGTGAGAGAATGTTTATAAAATGCATCTGAAATGGTATCTCCCGCCTGAAAGGTTGGCAAAAATGTATAAATGTGATGATAGATGTTGGAAATGCCAAACAGAAAAAGGCGCTTTCTATCATCAGTTGTGGCTTTGTAACTATGCACAGAGATATTGGAAATACATTCATTTGACCATGGAAAATTTTTTAGGGATTAAATATGTGATGTTTCCAGAAATGTATTTATTGAATATCCTGGGGGATGAAATGGAGAAAAAGTTTGGAATGATTATTTTTATATGATAGTATGTGCCGGAATAGTTTTCGCAAGATATTGGAAATCTCACGAAACTCCTATGGAAGGAGAATGGGAAAAAGCTTTGTGGGATACGATAATAATGGATAAACTAACTCTGTTTCTTAATAATAAGTACTTAGCAGATTTCAATAAAACTTGGGAGCTGCTTATATCTTTCTTTAAAGAAAAGTGGAAAGATAAATACTTGCAGAAGGATTCTAGAATGAAGTGGCAAATGCGATAATGAACTTAAAATACACACACACACACACACACACATATTGTTTAGCCTATTCTCAATGATAAGATTTGTATCTTTTGAATCTAAAAGAATTAAGATGATATCAATCAGCAGATCAAATAGATATAATCCAGATCCTGTATATAAACAGATGATATATCAACGAGACTAATCAAGTGGGATTTTTTTTCTTTCTTCTTTTGTTATATGTTGTATTATGTTATTTTATGTTTTATATTTGTATTATGTTGTTTTATGTTATGTTTGAGATTTTGTATGATATATGTTTTAATGTTTGAAAATTTAATTAAAAAAAAGAAAAAAGAAAAAACTGAGTGCTAGCCAGAGTCCTGCTGGTGCTTTCATAGAATCATAGAAACATAGAGTTGGAAGAAACCACAATGGTCATTGAGTCCAAACCCCCTGCTTTAAACCTGTGTCAGGTGTTAAAGAGAAGTGGTTGGGCATTTTTGTCTAATGTGGCATAACTGTATTCCAGTGAAGCTTGAAGAAGTAGAGTAGCATGTGTGATGCCATTATGCATGGAAGCACATTATGCATAGTTGAGCATAGGACATGCAGAGAAATAGTGTGCATTGGGGGGGTGTTCAGTTTCAGAACATCACAATTCACTAATCAGGTAGCACTGTGCAACCACCACATAAGTTTGTGAGAATAAAGTTATACTCTATTTCCTTGATGGATCTTGGCCGTTTGTGGGTGCTTCTATACTTTTGGGGCATTGCATTACAAGTTGCATTTCTTTCATGTTCAGATGAAGAGGAGGCAGTGGCAGCAAAAGGAGACAGCTGCCAGCCCTGAACTTCCTATTTCTGAATTATCGTTTTATTATTTATTTTGCAGTTTTCAAATTATTAAAAACAGTGCAGATTAAAAACCTGGCTTCAGAGGAGAGAGGCGTCATCATAAACATACCAATCCCCTTCATCCTGAAAAGTTGGACTGAATGGAAAGAAAGGCATAACTCCACTGTCAGAGTTGGCCTTTCTGTTAGGAAGAATAAGGCAGCCATGTCAGACAGCAGACATAAAAACTCTGTTATTCAGTGCACTTCTGTTCCCTTTTTACTGCCATGGAAGAGGATGTGTGATATTTTTCTGCCAAAATAATTGGATAGGATGGAGGTGCATTGGTTGGAATCTTGCTGGTGTAGCAGCAATACATGGGAGGAGTGGCCGTAAAAGTTCTGTCTATCAGGAAATAAAACTGCTCTGCTGGATATAGAGGAAATCTTACTGAAATGAGATAGCTTTTGCTGTCACTCTCCTCCTTCTTTAATTGCAACAACCTTCTATCATTGCAACATCCTATGGAATCCTGGGGTTTGCAGTTTAGAGAGAGGCTGTTGAGGCCCCTCCCTAAACTGAAAAGCCCAGGATTCCATAGGATATTGAAAATGGAATAATAGCACTATAACAGTCTAGTGCGGAAATGGCCCGAGTCCAACTCCACACCTCTACCTCCACCAGTGTAGTTTCACCAGACAAAAGGACCTTGGCCATTTATTGTTACTTGAATTGTGGTGGATGGAAGTACAATTGGCTGCCCTGCTTTAGGCAGTACTATGTCTGGGGCTGGCTGCATCCACCACAGACTGGGTTCCAGACATTGTTTTTTGACATATGTTTTTCTCTTATTAAGAAAACGTTACTAGGGCCATTTCCGCACTAGCCTGTTATAGTGCTATTATTCCACTTTCAACATCCTATGGAATCCTGGGGTTTGCAGTTTCGGGAGGGGCCTTTGAGGCCCCTTCACAAACTGCAAAGGCCCCTCCCTAAACTGCAAACCCAGGATTCCATAGGATGTTGAAAGTGGAATAATAGCACTATAACAGGCTAGTGTGGAAATGGCCTAGGTCTCCTCTCCCTCCTGTTGATGTTTGAGGGCCTTTAGGAGGTCACCCAGTTCTCTCAAATTTGAACTGTCTCTCACTGTTCAAATATCAGGGCCGCTTTTTCTGGGATGCTGCACAGATCACAGGAATCTGTGTACATTCAAAGCAGGAATAATAAAATACACAGAGATTTTTTTTCCAAAGTTATTATTCCTTGTTTTGCTTGTGTATTTTCTGAACCTTGAGGCCCAGAGGGGTTGATGTGGGAAATGCCAGATCCTGCTTCCCTTCAAGATGTCATATTCTCACGTTAGCATTCCTACACCCTCTCTGCACTTCACTTCATTGGATATCACCAGAATATCCTCCAATATTTCACAAGTGAACACTGGGACACATGTGGCCAAGCAACATCTGAGTTTGGTCAAGATGGCAAAAACTATTAATAAGGAAGAACACACAAGGCAGGAGAGGATGCAGTCTGATGTAATGGGGAATTACAACAGGGATCCTGCAGGAAATGAAAAAACCAAGGATGAAAGGAGAAAGTGAGAGGAGAAAGAACTGGGACATTTTAGAAGCAGCTGGAAAAGTGGAACAATAGAAATTAATCAGGACTGTCTTTGTCAAATCAGGACAGTTGTGCGGTATGGAAGTCTCTCTCTCTCTGACACGCACGCACACACGCGCACACACTACCAGAACCTGCAGTCATCCATTGAAACTAGTCAGGAGATTCAAGAAAGAAGAACTTCTTCACATAGAGCATAGTTAAATTATGGTATCTGCCAGTACAAATTGGCCACTTGCTTGGATGTGACTTGTAGCTGCTAGTAGCCATGATTCCTTCCAGTACCATAGGCAATATCCCTTTGTACATCAGTTACGGGGGAGCGGGTGGAGGGCTGTCCTTGTAATTTTGTTCTGTTTGTTGGCTTTCCATTTGCAACTGGTTGTCCACTGTTTGGACAGGTTTTGGATCAGATAGGCTTGATAGGTATGGTCTTTCAAGATTCTTTCCATGATGTAATTTACTGAGATCTTTACATCCTTTGTCTGAAAGGTTTTCAGAGTACTGAAGAACCTGTCTAGGTATCTACATTGCCTTAATGTCTGCAAACTAAGGGAAGGCCATCTCCTGGTTTGAGACGGACCTTTCCAAAATGCCTTCAGGTGGGCTTTTGCTTCTTCAGTGGACACCCTCCCAGCTTTAAGTGGCCATTTGATATTGCATACTGTGGCCTTGTGGGAAATTTTAAATAGTGGGATGTGTCTGGTCAATTCATTAATTGGGGTCTGAGGGGAGAAAGGGGTCTGAGGACAGAGTCCATCTGCCAAACTGATTCTTCCAGGTCCCCCAAAGAAGCCTGAAAACAAGTAGAAGAACCTCAGCCAAGTGGCTCCAAATATCTTCTCATGCATTGAAATTAGAGGGCTGTGAGCCCATTGGCAACCCTACCTGCTCCTTCAGCAATTGCACAGAGTCTACTAAAAGTCTGAACCAAAACCTCAATTGCAGCACTTTCTGGAATTTTCAAGGATAATGGTTTTTTTATATAGGATGCAGCTAACAGGCTTGTAAAATGATGATGTTCCACCCTGACCTTCTCTGTTTCAAACCAGAGAACCTCAGATTTTTAAATGTGTTTTTGGCGAGGGCTTTGCATGCACAAGATATTTAGGGATGTGGAGGGAGGAAATTATGTTGGCTCAGCTTTGGCCCTCTAACTGTGTGCATTAACTTAGCAGATTAATGTTGCATTTACTTCACATAGTGCAGCAGAGCTGAGCAGGAAATAAAGCACTGTAAAGTTTGCAGGAATGTCTGACCCACTATGCCAAAAGAGTTATCTGTTCCGAATTAATTTTAATGTACTGTTCATTTGTATTCATTTGCTTCAAGGATACATTTACTATATACCACCTAAATGTAATCATCACAAAGGAAAGAACATTCCATGGTCTTGGCAAAATGACTTCTAGTAGGTCTCAGCTAATACATAGAATCAGAACTGTACCATTGGAGAGAACCCCAAGGGCCACCCAGGCCATCCTTGTGCAGGAAATCAAGCGCTAAAGCATTTCTGACAGATGCTTGTCCTACTTCCTACCTATGTTTGAAAATCTCCATCAAAGAACACTTTCCAAGGCAATCTACTTCACTGTCCAACAACTCCTCAGTGGATGCTTTAGCTATGAGGCAACATTTCAAATTTTTTACAACATCCTAGTATATCATTGCTCTGGGACATTGTGGGAAATTTAAATAATGACTTACCCTTGCTCAATTCATTGCAAAGTGCTGTTGTTGCTGTGTGCCTTCAAGTCATTTCCAACATATGGCAAATCTAGCATGAGGTTTTCTTGGCAAGATTTGAGGCTGAGAGAGTGTGACATGCTCAAGGTCACTCAGCAAGTTTTCATGCCCAACCAGGGATTCCAACCTTGATTTCCAACAGTCCCAGTCACTCAAATCACTACACCATGCTGGAGCAACACTGCAAGGTGTAAGAACATATAATATATTTTAACACCCACTTTTCATACTTGGTTTTTCTCAAAGTTTTTAAAAATGTATTTGTACAGCTTGGTCTTCCTGAACATCAGGAAGAACTTCCTGACAATCAGAGCAGTCCAGCAGTAGCATGTGCTGCCTCAGACTGTGGTGGACTCTCCTTCTTTGGAGGTTTCTAAGCAGAGGCTGGATGGCCATCCGTTGGGAGTGCTTTGATGGGTGTTCCTGCATAGCAGGGGGTTGGACTCAATGGCCCTGGGGTCTCTTCCAACTCTATAATTCTATGATTCTACCTGAGGACTGTGAGTAGTCCTTTAATCCAGGTCTTTCCAAAGGGTGTGTTGCGACATGTTAATGTGTCGCCTGAAGAGTGTAGGTGTGTCACCTCCCTGGACCAAGAAGGAGCCCCACATGAGCCTTGGAAATGTATGTTATAGTTATAAATAAATCATATATTTTTGAAAATATAAATTAAAGGTTTTCATGAGATATGTTGTTTCCCCATACATTTTGTTATTACACAATTTATGTATGTATCTGTATATCTTATAAGAGATCAGTTTAACCTCCAGTTAGCTTGTAAAACTGAATTATTGTGCCGTGAAGTGCGTCACCAACATGAAAAGTTTGGAAAGCTCTGCTTTAATCCATCATTGCTGAGAAAACTACCGTGTAGCTTCCTATTTAATTTCATTATCTTGCCTGTGAATATTTAGTGGTGAGCTTTGCCAGTGGAACATTATAGGACTTGTGTTATGTGGATATCCATTGAGTTCTTTTAGCATCCAAAATGTATTTTGAGCCAATCTTTGCATATTATGGACTTGGAAGAGGACAGCTGTCCTAGGAAGAAAAAGTCACTTTTTTGGAATTCTCAGATTCTACCAGGATAATTAATAATTGCTAGATGAAGGATTATTGGAGTTGTACTTCAAGACTGGAATCCTATTGGCAGGAGTATGCTGGCAATTGACTTTTTTTTTTTTTAAGAAACTTGAGCAAAGGTGGTATGCTGATTTTGTTGTTCAAGCAGAACTCTGCCAGTGTCATCCTCACACCATGCACTGTTGTTACCCTGTTCTCTGGGGGTCCCGGGAGGGGCGCCCAAATAACCAAACAACAAACACAACCTTTGGGAAAATTAGCTGGAGCACTCACTAAAGCTAGCGAGAGGCAGGGTAACTTAGCAGGATCTTGCAACCCAGCGTCTACGGGGGTCAGGTCAGTCAAGCAGTCAGACGACTTAAAGTAGCAAAAATGATGTTTTATTAAACACAGACAAACATTAAAGACAACACAGTCACACAGCTAACTGAAGAATTGGAAATAGGGATTTTTGGAGGGAAATGGGTGATACGACACCTGTCTCGTAGTACTGGAGAGATATGTTCATTGGGGTGCAGGGGAGAAGCTCAGAGCGGTTTGCTGAGGGGAGCTTGCTGAACAAAGCGGCAGCAATGTGGAATGGAACTCAGGAGCGATCCCGGGTTGAGCGGGCTCAGTTATTGGAACTGAGGGGACAGCTCGCCAAGTGGAGCGGCAGCAAGGCTGGATGGAACTCAGGAGCGATCCGAGGTGGTCTCGGAATCGGGGGTTTATATAGGGTGAATTGTGACTGCAGGCCATACCTTACTCGGTGAGAACAATTTGAGTTTGGAGCGGGACAAAGCTTTGGAAAGGTCAGAGTTTAGCATGATTGGCTTAAAGCCGAATCAACAATAGTGTAGCCAGTATGCAAATACGGAGCGCTTAATACAGCTTTGTAAGTTTATCTGCTCGGGGCAGGGCGCCTTTGTTAGTATCGCGCATAAGCAAAAGGGTGTTTGCTGGAGAGGTCCCTGAAGCGACAAACCGGCTCTGTTCGGCCTGCCTGGGTGGGGAATGGAACGTCCAGCAATTATCGGCCGTGCCTGTTTACGTGCTTGTCCAGAGGCCTCGCAAACACGTGGAGCGGGGTGGCAGAGGAAGGCCAAATGGTTTGATATCAAGACAATATCATATGCTATCTCCGGGTAGGCCTGAACCGCAGTAACACTGTGTAGATATATTCACTACCACCTTTCAATTGGGAGCCTATTGACTGTTCCACAATAGTGGCATGAACCAGCCTGATGTAAGTTGCATAATAACATTGCTCAATGGTGCAAGCATAGCATAGCTATTCTGGAGTAACTTGATGCTGCAGTACCCCTTTATTTCGTCTCAGCCTGGAAAGCCAGCTTCTTCAAAGTCCGCCTTGGCAAATAGATCCTTAATAATATCAGAGTTTCCCTTTATGACCCTGCTGAAATGGGGTACTAATTACCTTGCATCATGGTAAGTAAAGCATGAAGGAAATGGGTCTCATCCATAAAGTAGAGCTGTCAGTCAGGTCCTAACAAAACAATTATGTGCATACTCACTTGTAAATATGTCCCACTGAATTTGATGATAGGACTGCACTGTAAACTACTAAAACCAATATGCAGACTTGTGTTACAAGGCTTTCACAAATAAGGAAATAGTGCATTGTCTGTAGCACTGTACTGGTGGGTTTATGCCACTGACCTTTTTACTGGGCTGGAGGCACAGGGAAATAAATTTCAGCTTAGTTTATTCCAGCATGCAAGAAAGAGTAAATTCAGTGATTTTTCTCCTTGCTTTGTGAGAATATGAGGATTCCTGAGTAAATTTCATCCAGCAGTCCTACTTTGGGATTTTGTTCTGGAAAACTTATTAGTGCAAAAATACACAAGGGTTTGGGGCATAACCTGTGGACTTGGGCAGAAAACATTTTCTGCATAAAAAGCCATTTGTGCAAATATGCTGATCCCTGTGCAGAAATATCACTTCTTGTGCAGAAAACCTATTGTCTGCCTCAAGAAGCATGTTTTTTGTGAATTAAAACTGCATATATTTTTGGGCAAAGGAATTTTCCCAAACAAAATGCTGAAATATAAAGAATCTTGCAGCAATTCTCATCTTCCTTGGCAAAGTGCCTTATCTGTTGGGACCTCCATCAAGGATGCAAATATTAACCAATATTCTTCATAATGGAGAGCAAATGTGCATGCACTATTGTTATTGGTGTTCCCTTGATAATAGCAATGAAGAAGAAGATGTATATCATTCCATTGATGACAATGGAGAGAAAGATAAGCAAGAAGGGAGGCAAAAGGACCAAGTCTGAAAAAATGCAGTTAATATCTTATTAATTAATAGTTTGGGATGAGGACAAAGGGGGAAGTCAGAGGTGCTAAGGGTGGATTTGGATGGTGAATTGGAAAGAAGAAAGAGAGAGTACACCATATAGAAGAGAATTCTAGAAAACAGGAGGAATGGGGACGTGTGTGTGGAGAACATAGATATTTATGAGAACAAGAGACTTTGGGTTATCAATGCATGAGCTACCCTTTGTCCACCCCCAAAATTTGTTTATACCTTTATGCATATTTCATAGGTGGATGGATAACAGATGAAACCCTGGACAAATCCCATACAAGCATGCACAGAATGCTCATGGTCATATTGAGGTGCCTACTTTCTCAGTGGTAAATACCAGCAGCAGCAGCTGCTGGGAATAGCCATTCCCGTCTGAGAAAAAGACTGGGGAGGTTACATATCCCAGCATCTACAGCAGGAAAATGATGGCATCCACTAGAAGAATCTGGCACTTCTCATTTTCTTGCCCTGGGAAAGGAAAGGAAACCACAACAGTGGAAGGCATTTGAAACATGGAATAGGCAGGCCCTGTTCATCCCAAATCTAATCATAAGAACTCAGACAGGGGCATTTGCTTTTGTCATTTGACCACTCACAACTGTACTTGAGAGGTGGAAAGTAGTTAAGCTGGAGAAGCCTAAGCCCTGAACAGTAAGCAAACAACCAAGATGGGTAACCTCACAGACCAGACTTCCACACACTGGTGCCTTCAAGATATGTTGGCCTAAAACTCCCAGAATAGATTATTGAGGTTTCAGAGAATTGTAATTCACCAGGTTGAGGAAGGCTACCATGGGGAGAAATTAAAGGGAGACCGAGGAGTTTATGCTGAATGCAGAGAGTGATGGAAGTTAGGAACTGATCCACAATGAGAACAGCAAAATCCAAATGCAAATTTTAGCAGTGTTGCATTGAACTTTCTAAGGATGTGAGATTCTGCATCAGTTCAAGAAAGCTTGTACAGTGTCATCAACCTAACATTTTTTCTGTGCCTCCACTTCTTTACCCTGGCATTCTGGCAGGACGGAAGCAGGGCATCCCTGTACAAATAGAGAGGGTGCCTCTGAACCCCATGCATCCTTCAGCAGGGCATCTGTTCCACCAGGAAGCCAAAGTACTGCTTCCAACATGGCAGACACCCCCTGATTTATATTACCACGCAGGTGCCTACTCTGCTTGTATGGAAATACCAGCCATGTTAATTATGTACTTTATACAAACTGAAAAGATACATACAGTCAGCATTAGTCACTCTGAGTCAGAGGAGATGGGCCTAAGCAGACTGGATATTGACGTTTCTGCAATTTGCACAATAAAGTTTAACAGTTTACATCTACTCTACAGTTTCATCAATGTTTTCAATGTATCACCTGCTCAGTTGATTGGTATTTATGCATGCATTGATTCCTCTTTTCTTTCTCTCTCTCTCTCTCTCTCTGTTTCTCTCTTGCAAGCATGCAAACGCAAAGAACAAGAACCAAATAAAGATAGGAACAACTCCCAGAAGAAATCTCGTCTGGTTTTCACCGATCTCCAACGCAGAACACTTTTTGCCATCTTCAAAGAGAACAAACGTCCATCCAAAGAAATGCAGATCACCATCTCTCAACAGCTGGGCTTGGAACTTACCACTGTCAGTAACTTCTTCATGAATGCTAGGAGGCGGAGTCTCGAGAAATGGCAGGATGATTTGAGCACCGGGGGATCTTCCACAACCTCCAGCACTTGTACCAAAGCATGATCAAAGAACAGAATCTAAATTGGGCACAACTCAACTAAGATATATGAAAAGGAATGGATTCTTAATGGGGCCCTTCACTGGTGATTTGAAAGCACAATCCTCTTAAAACAGTAACGCCAATTTACAACATGGGACATTTAATTTAATTTAAAAGACTGTTAGGTTTTTGGGGGGGAGGGTGGGTTGTTTTAATGTGCAGGTCAACAATACACTCAAGGCAGACTAAGCACGTCTGAAATAGAAGTAGGTCATTCATGTCCCAAATTCATCCAGGGCTAGCATGACAGAGCCAATCAGAGCTTTAAAAAAAATCATTCGTTTTAAGGTTAAAGGAATCCATCAACAAAATGGCATCCATCTTAGCAGATTATTTATGAGAAGAAATCAAAACATGTCTGACCTAATTTATTTTCAGAATGCTTAGATTCTCCACACTACTATACCAAAGCTCACAAACATTGAAACACACAGGTTCTGAGCACAAATTTTAACAAGACCTAAGAACATAGGATTTTTATTTTAGAAACTCAGGCATTGTTACTTTAAACCCTTTTCAGCATGATCCAACTTAACATGTTTGGCTGTATTTAAAAACAACAACAACAACAACAACAAACCCTAATTGTCTATGAACATATGGTCTTGGATCAGTACAATTTGGTTCCCTTGAACCCAAACTTTCAAGCACAAAGACAATAGATTTAGAAAACAGGACCAGCTCTGGACTCTTTGCCTGTTCTTACAAGACGTGCTCGGAGTTAGGGGTGTTTAGTGAACATGTTGGTTTCAAGCACACTTTTGCAGGTCACAATTTCTATTTGTACATAGTGCCGACACACACTCAGGAAGCCAGTCATAATGTTACCACACATGGAGCAAATGCAACACTTATACAGCTCTAGATTTTTTTTTTAAGAAAAAGAATCATTAATAAGCCTTTATTAGTTGTGAGTCATCTAACTTCACCATGTCATTATCATTATCCTAAGGATATTCTTTTCTTTGCCACATCAATTCTGTATTAGAGTTAGTTGGGGTTTTCAGGCAGGAGAATAAAGCAAATACCTTGAAGATGTCATTCACTGATCACTGGAGCACTTAGTTAAATATGTTCTCCAAGTCTTGTTCCACGGACAAAACCATCACCACCTCTTCTTTTCATCTAAGAATGCAACACACCAAAGATGCAGAATATTGCAAGCCAAAGACCATTAGACATTTGCCATTTTTCTAACATCATTGTCTGTGTCATTGTTGCCATCATCGTCAAGGTAGTCAGATTTTTTAGTATGTTAAGAATCGATGGGAGTCAAAAGTACAACTCTCTTTCAGTTCACCCTTCCAGGGAGCTGAAAAAGACGTTCTCAAGTGAAGTAGCGTTGCTCACTTTTAACTTCATTAGGATACAGTGTTCACACACACAGAGAGAGACACACACACCATCTTTCTCATCAGAACTGCTCTGGTCACACAATGTGCATATTTACCAGTGAATAGCCCCCTTCCTTGGAACACCACTTGAGTGTTCAATAGCAAGCCAAATGCTGTAATGATCCTTTAAAAGACACTTGAGACTCTTTTATGTACTACTTAATCGAAACCAAAGAAACTTTTTCTGCACCTATTTCTTCTGCAACAAACTGTTCCATTTAGGGAAAAAAAATAAAGAAATGAATAATAATTTTAAAAAAAATAAAACCAAAATAAGGAAGCACGTCAGGAAACAAACCAATGATAACACACTGTGTTTTGACAGACATCTTGGGACATTTTTAGGAAGCAGAGTTCAAAGAAAGGGTTAACAAGAAAGGAAAACGAATGGAAAAGCCAACGGGATTGCTGCTTCATTTGACAACTCAGTAATCTTAAAGTTGAAGATTGTCTTTAATTTGTGCCTATGCAGTTTTTTCAAAAGAACAAGGAACAGACCAACCGAGACCTCAACAGCTACAATACCAAAGAATGAGGATTTCGCATGACTTTAAGTTCAGTTCATTATCTCCCCTTGCACAGCTAATATGCTTATAGCACCATTGATCTGTGTAAAGGTAAATTGATTCTGTTTCTTTTGAGCAACAACAAAACAACACACAGAAAGAATATTTTATTTCCTAAGTTATTTTATTTTTTTCCAGTTTCTGCTCCCACATGGAATCTTGCTAAAGCATTCCATGGGCTCCAAGTATAAGATGTTGGGATACTATGCTAAGCAGTCTCCTCCAACCAGAACTGGTGTGTGAGGAAGTATCTTACCAGTTAAGCATTTTTTTTTTCTTGAATGGGTTGTGTGTATTTCATGCTTTTTCAATGATAAATCTAAGCCACAGAGGTTGGAGAAAAATGTTTTGTGAATGCAAATGAAATGACATTTTGTGGTTAAATATGTGGAATAATCTCATGCTTCTGGAAAAGTGCTCGTGCCATATCGTCTATGTAATCTAGAGAATAATTAGTTTTCCCGTCTGATCCTCATGACTTCATGCTCACTGAATTCTGACCACCCAAGTCCATTTCCCCCACTAGATCTCTGCTGATCAAACTAGGAAACCATGCTACTTTTCTAAATCTGGTAGACCTTGTATCCTCCCTTCCAGCCACAGGTCTACATCCCTGTATTGCTTCCCTCTATCGGTCTACATATACCGCTGTTGTACAACTTCTTCCCTCTAAAGCTTACATACCCTTTCTTTCTGGGACACCCTTTCCCCTTCTCTATGACCTCAGGAACTGAACCTATAGTAGACAAGTACACAAAACTGTATTTCTCTTTGTTGTTCATAGAAGTGGACTTAGATTTTTTGGCTCTGAGGAAACCTATTCCCAATCAAATCACACTTTCTTGGGTTTCTAACCCTTTTATAATGGAGATCCATCAGTGGTAATACTGTCTTTACTCATAGTATGGTTTCTGCTAATTCTACTCTGAGAGCTAGCAATGAAATTTATTTAAACACTATATGCAAAATCCACCTCAAGGCACCAGCAACATTGTAAAGCACCTACAAACATTTGGAGACTGTATGGTGGCAGGGGTACAGATTTGTTATTTAGGAATCATTCATGGGATAGAGGAAGAGATCATTAAAATCAATGTGACAATTGCTATCAAACACAGGGATGTCAATGGCAAATTTCCCACTGGTTTAAGTGGTTCTGGACTGCAGTCTCAGATGAAGTCAATTACTATCTACATTAATTACTATCTACATGCTGCCAAAATCAAGAACATAAAAAGCAAAATAAGAAGCCATTTTTAATAAATGGTAATTATAGTAATAAATGGTAATTATCATCAATTTCATTTTGGAAAATAATTTGGAATTCTGGACACACACATACACAGAAAAGAGGTGAAATGCAGAGGTGCTTTGGCATGAAAGGTGTATTTTGCTTCTTATCTAAACAGGTAATGTTTTTGAGCCAAAAATCTAATATTTCCCTTCTACTGATCTCCTTTTAAGAATTCTCCAAGCAGAAATCCTATGCTTTAAGTCCACATATTTCTGCAGTACCTATTGCAGAATAGAACACAACACTTATTTTTTTGTTGCTGTTTTGGTTTTTTTGTTTTGGTTTTTTTAAAGGGGGAACTCACACTGGCCTTGCAGATAGACACTCGTGCATGCAAATGAATACCATCGCAGTGTTTAACTAAAGTATTGTCAGATCTGGGTATCTGCAGGGCTATTGATGTGGTCCTTCCCTGAATATATATTTTGTATCCTTGAAGTCTGAGGGTCCTGTCAGCTTCTTATCTGTAATATTTATTTACTTTAAGCTCTGGACTAGTTTTGGTTGTTGTTTCTTTATATGCTTCTCAGACATTGCATGATCCCTTATTGAATTGAACATGGTACTTCAGTGAAAGTATGAAATGCTGTTTCTTGACCTTTCATAGATGACCTGCTGTTTCCCTTTTCCTTGGAAGATACAAGAGTATATATCTGTACTGTCTTCACAGAAGCGTGGTGTGACATTTAGTATGCTAGAACAGTGGCTTTATTCTACCTTCCAGAAATTCCTGCCACAGACTTTGGTCTGTTAAGCAACTCTAGAGCCTACGCCATGGAATCCTTGGACTTGTAAAGGATTCTGAGATGTGACTTCACAACACATTCTTAGTTCAACCTGGCCAAGATTGCCATGCCTTGTTGAACTATAAATGGGCCCTGTACCACTAAATCACTCCATTGTGGCTACAGGTTGCAGGGACACATTAGCAGTGATGAGCAAACTGTTATTCTTAGAGAGCCTCTGTCCAATGCCTAGTCTTATTCCATTTAGGAAACCCCAATCTAAATTGTAAGGAAATCTCATCCCAAATTCCACAAAGGCTGAAAACCACTGATCTAGAATCTATTTGTATTCTTCTTGTACCATTGTTAATGTGGGAAGCTTTTTAAAATATTCAAATGCTCAGTCTGAGTATCGCCATTCACCATCAGAGATGCTGTTGATTGCAGCAGGAGATCTTGTCAGATCATCTATTATGTAACTGGGGGGTAGTTAGACTATCACTTGGCAGCAGTGGGGCACAAAGCAAAGAAGCAAAGTGCAGTGCTTGGATTGTTACAAAGAGATTGAATCCACTTAAATGGTTCCAACAAGGAAGGTGTTGCTGCACAGCAAGACTACTCCATTATCCCAGCCCCAGAGACTCATGCATTGGTATGGAAAAGTAAAACTCCCCTTGTCATAATACGTGCACAGACACCCCACACCAATAAAGACAGGATAGTGGAGTGTTCCCCTATGCCATGAGCAAGAATCAGCAGATGAAACATTTTCAGAACACATCTTCCAGCCCTCCAAAACACCTCCTGCCCTCAGCATAACTTACTGCAAAAGATATGGGCAAGGTTGAGTGCATCCAGGCATGCACACATAAAATATGCAATGTATGTGCAGAGGAACTGAACACATCAAATCCTGTCTTTTCCAAAGAGAAATTTAGTTTATGGGAACCACGAAACATGCCATGAAGGAAAATTTTCAGGGTTACGATGTGAAGGCAAGTAATGATAAATGATAAAAAAACCAGTTAAAAGAAAAGGTTGTGGTAGACACACACATACATTTAAGATGTTAAGAGGGACACATTCAGTTTTGGCCACATATTCAGGTGTGCTAGATACAGCATAATTATCCCCATTTTAGAAAAAAAAGGCACCTCAGTAAGAACTATTCATCAAAAGGAAATTAATTGCATTTTTAACTGGTTAACCACTTAGTTTAGTCTTACAAATTAGGACTTCTTTCATAACACATTTCACACCAGCAAAAAGGGCACAGGAGGTTTTATCTGACAAGAGGTTGAGAGAGAGAAAAGGTATGTGATGTAACTAAATTACAAAAAAAACAGTGGATGTTTACCCTAAGAATCCTACAAATTGCTAGGAAAGTTACTTAGAAGAAGAATGAATATAATGACACATTGAAACCATCTATAACTGAACAATTATGCAGGGATGCTCTGAGTTATGCATAGCTTTAGCATGTCATTGTATTCCTTTTCTTATCGAAAGTAATTTGCCAAGATTGTAGTTTAGTGGAAGAGTTGAGACATTTCTATTAGAGATCCCGCTTGTAGTTCCTGAGTTTCCCAAGGGAAGCTAATTTAAGTCTGTAGTGTAGTTATGACCTTAATGCCCTATGGCTATTTTGTGGCTTTTTACAGTCTTCTCTCTCTCTCTCTCTCTCTCTTTTAAATAGCTCCAAACAGGAGCACATTTTTGACAAGAATCATTTATCATTACACATTAGGTCTACCCGTTTCCTATTTTACTCTGTAATCTTTTTTTTTTTTTTAAATCTAGTCCATGTCTCAGGATAGTGAAGAGTACGAAAGTCTCACTGGGATTTGTCACCTAGTGATGTCCTTGCCTCAGCAAATGTTCAAGCACCGTTCCCTTCACCAGCATTGCACAAAGTCCAGGAAGACAATACATCACTGCAAGATTCCCTAGGAACAGAGAGAAAGGAAGGCAGAATTCATTTCACCCTCTTGTTATAGCATAGTGAAGAGGAATAGCTGCAGCTGCAGTTTCAGATCTTTGAGTTACAATGGTTCTTCTGTTTTTCTGTTTTGTCTAGGATTGGAGTGCCCAATTTATGCAACTTTCCATGGCTGCATATACACCAGTTGTTCATGGATCCATGTAGACACATGCACATACACACATATTTACCAGATGTCCCCACACTGGACCTCGTTATTGCTCTGGGCCATCTAACCCATATTGGAAACCAGGGATAGTTCCAAATTGTGCCCACTAAAATCCAGATATCCGGCATAGGAAACATACTCCGTTTTAACCATGCTTTGTGTATGTACTGACTGATGCTTCTGTCCACTTGCATTGTGTACTGTCTGTTCCATGTGCACTGTTTAAAAAACAAATGATAGCAGAATAGTATCCCAACATCTTTCTTAACTTTTACACTTGGAGTTATTTTTCATGGGCACATCCAAGATGAATTCAACTTTCAAGAAACCTTGGATATTGTTTAATCATCTGTGGAGGAACAAAGAATGTGCTTGATTACTTCGGTTGAATAGCTTTATTCTGGATCTCTCTTAACTAAAGCTAAATCCAAAGACCTACGAAGGACAAAAACCAGCAAAACGTAAAGCTCAGACCGACTTACGGGAATAGCAACCTCCTTTTTTTTTAATCCAAAAAAAAAAAAAAGAAACAAAAAAACAAAAAAGAGGAGATGTGGCAATGACATAGCTATGGGGGAACAAAAATTCTGATGTTTTTTCTTGCTTGTCACCATATTTAAGTATTTTGTGATTTTATAGATTATGCTTGGCCTACTCTATATTTATTATGGCAATTATTTTTCTTTGTTATTGTTTAAAAGTTACGCGGTCATCTTCAAAGCCTTTCTTTCCTGATATGTTTGGGCTGTAACAAGTAACACTGATTATCAATCTTTAGATTTATTTTAATTAGATAGAGAACCAAGCCCCACGGTCTTAGCTCTACTTAAATATGTATTCCAAGTCAAGCTCCTAATGATTCCAATGGAGCCAGGATAGAATCCTGGACTTTGAACATAAGTTTAGCTGGTGCTAAAACTGCAGGGCCAGGTTTCTACTGATTACCTTCTGTGATGATTTTGATGACATTCCTGATTATTTTGGGTTGCAATCCAACTGGATTTGGTCCTAAGTACATCCCACTGAAATGAATGGAGCTGGTACCAGAGCACAGAAGTGTGCTACTGTCACCAATTTCAATGGGGCGTGCACAAGATCATCTCCCACTGGGTTGTGCCTTTTATTTGTTAGCATTAATTTTTGCTTATTTATCTATCGTAGAATCGTAGTGCATCCTAGATGCAAATTGGAGGTTAGCACATAAATTTACTGTTCGGGAGAGGTATTGGTACAGTTTCCAGATTCTGTTACAGAAACAAGGTAAAAGATGACAAGTTACCAATGATTAAAGATTCCCCCACCCTTCTTCCCGAACAAGGGTATGTTTTATATATTCTAATCACTTTTAATGGTTTATAAAATGATCAGTCTTAAGTTATTTAAGTTAATTCCTCCTTACCTCACTCAAAACAAAACAAAACAAAACAAAAAAAAGTGAGGCATACCTTTTAATTATTATTATGGCACATGAAAGCCTTCGTAATATAACTTATTTATTTAACTTATTCAGCATCTACTAAAGGTGCCCTTGTATAGTTTATATTTTTTTTATAAAATCAGCATAAAGCACTACAGTTTATTTGCTGTCAGAACAACAGAGTGATTTTTTTTATTTTTTATTTTTGGACAAGCAAGGAATATTTTGTCTAAAACCATGCATTCAGGAACAACAGGGGATTAAAAAAAAAAACCAAGACACTACAACACTTTGCCTGAACTTTGTGGCTTTTTAAAATACCTAAACCTAAGCTGGGGGAAAAAATATAAAATAACAACAAGCAAAAAAATAATAATAATAAATAAGTAAATAATTTTTAAAAAAAGAGAGAAACCCTTAAAGTAGCTGCTTCCAAGAATGAACTTCGTGTGTGTGTAAAAAAAATAAAAAAATAAAAGGATTTAAAAAAAAAACAGGAAAAAAAGGAAAAAAAACTTTCTATTTCTAGTGAGAACCAAAGAGGCTACCTCACTGACTTTTTCCATTTGTAATTTTAATCGTGTTGATGATACCAAAGATACCAAAGATTTCTTTCTCTGTGCGGTCTGCATTTTGCTTGTGCTCTTTATATTTTTAACTTTTTCTCTTTTACATCCGGTATGTACAGCTGCAACTCAGATACTCCCGCCCCCCAACCACCTCAAGAAAGACTGTTAAAGGGAACTGCTAATTCTGACAAAAGTCCTTTTCTGTGTATCAGTTTCTTCCGCCACCCTTCCCTCTCCTTGCCTCCAGAAAGGAGGAATCTCTAACAACTTGATCTTAAGCACCTGATGCTGCAAGGGAGTTCCATGTACAGAAGGAGGGTTTGGACTAGAGGAGCATAGTGGCATGCGCTTCCCTTTCCGGAGTGGACTGAACCACATGGGCAGGGATGCACATTCCTTTTTTAGAGGAGCCTGAACTGGGCAGCCAAAGAGATGCATTCCTTTCTCGGACAGCCCAAATCGGGATGGATGCGGATGGCCATTCCTTTTTGGAGCAGCCTGAACTGGATGGATTGTATTGAGCATCAGTTTCTGGCATGACAGTTGGCATCTTCTTGGTTTGTTACACTGATAGCATTACACCAGCAGAGGTTGGGATGGCAGGAGTGAAAAGGCCAAGGATGTTGCAGGTGTGAAGGAAGGAAGTTTATTTTGAGAAATAGGCCGCTTGGAGCCAGCCGATGGTGTCTTCCTCCCTCCTCGCTGCTGCATGACCTTGGAGAGAGTGCAGCCACTGGAATAACACACCACCTGGATTCAAACCTACTATCTGATATGGGAGATGAGTTGCTCATGATCGTAACTGGATAAAGACCATTGACTTAGATCGGAAGAGCTAATGAGGAAGGGCAGCAGCTTCATGGTAGGACATGTGTTTTGTCCACAAAAGGGCCTTGGTCTGACACGTCCAGTTAAAAGGGGATCCTTCAGCTGGAACTAGAAAAGGCCCTTGACTGTGACTGTGGGGAACTGTTACAAGTAGGTAATGGGCTAGACCTATAGTAACTTTACTTGTTTATCATATAACAGGGTCCTGGTATTTGATTTCTTTTTCCTAAACAGTAAGCCCAATCCTCCATGACAAGCCACTTTTGAAACACAGTTTCAAAAGCAGATTGTGATAGGATGTGGGAAAGATCTGGTGGTCAGTGGGAAAGAAAAACTTCCTAGGGGTCTTGTCTAAATTAGTTTTTAGAGTGTGGATCACTACCTCTATCCTGTAAAGGGGAGAATAAATTCATACCCTGGACTCCCCCATGTGCACACTGAGCTCTCACGTGGCTGTAAATGAACCAGTTTCAGTCAGATTTTTATCTGCACGTGGAGCACAATCCAGAAAAACCAAAGTGTGCCTAATCATATAATTCCAAACTTGCATGCTCAAGATACACACTTCAGAGCAATCCACAGAATCTCTAAGTGTGGAATGAATGGGCCAGAAGTCCTTAGATGTGCCCTTGGGTTTGTGCTGGAGTGCACTCTTACTTGGAAGTAAATCTACTAAAGGTCAATAGGATTTAATTCAGAGCAGCCACAGGTAGACAACTGACTTATACTCATTGTGTCCAGTTAGTCCTGAGTGCATTTAGGTTTTTCTGGACCATACCCATCTGGAGATAGAATTCAAGTTACTTTGTTCCTGCCCATGTAAAAATCTCAGGCGTGAGATGGTCTCCTCCCATGGAAGGGAAAGGTCCACAAGCCACCTCCTTAAAACACAACAAATTGCTACTGCTCTGAAGTGAAAAAGGAAGTTCCTACATTCATTTAAGCAGTAGGCACATGCATATGCAACATACTCTTCAGCTTTCTGTACATGGAACCACTGGATCATGCTATGTGTGTTTACTATCATGGTGTAGAACCTAGGGTTAAAAATAGCAATTGTGTTGAACATGAGTTATTTTTGTCACCCATTTTGTTCTTGTTCCTACAAAATTATCCTCTCTCTCTCTCTCTCTTTCCCCTTCTAGCTGCTAATTACTTGTTGGATGTTTCTGGGGGATTTCATACAAGATTTAATATAAAATGCTTTTCATCCTGGAGATATATTTTAATAGTTAAAAATCTAAAATCAAAATATGATTGTCTCCTCCTTAAACAGAATTCTTGACCATAGTGAAGGCTAAATGGAACCTCCATGATCTAAGATGGTATTCCATTAAATAGTGGTTGCTAGAAGCAAGAGTAAGAAGGGGTAGAGCCTGGAAAATTAACCTTGTTGTGCTATGCTGTACCAGAAATCCTTTAGCAAGTACAGCCACTGATCATAGTGAGTGGGGGAATTCAAGGAGCTATAGTTTCTGTGAATGGGATATCAGCCCTGTTTGTTCACTTCACAGCACCAACTGTAAGGTGGTTGTGTGTTCTCCTTTACAGAGAATAGAAGGTGTCCCCTGTTTGAAAGTCTGTCAAGCCTGAGTCCCAGTCTAGTTTAAAGCTAAGCTTTGAAAACACTGGCCCAACACTTGAAAATCTAAAAATTAGCTAGAGATTCTAAATTCATGCATGTGGAACAAGATCAGGAGATGAAGCTATGATGATGGAGCTCCCTCATCATAGCTATGTCTCCCTGCCTCCAAATCTACATTTTTGGCAGTGCAACCCTACCAACGAAAGGATTTCTGAGGCACAATGGTGCAGGGCAGTATGCAATGATGTTTCCAAGCCTTTCCAGCAGCAATGCAATTTGCAACAGGCACCTGCAGTAGTGGTTCACTGCTGGCAAAGCACTGGAGGCATCATCTCACAGTGCCCTGTTCTCCCACGCCTCAGCACCTTTACTACTGAAAAGGCAGCATTTGGGGGAGCACTTTTGGATGTCGCAATGGTGCAATAACCGCAAACATTAATTCTAAAATTTATAAAATTTTAAGTCTGACTCACAATATTGTAAATAGCAAACAGGATGCCGACCCAAATTTCTAAAACTGCATCTATACATATAGGTTACAAAATACATAGTGTTATGCAAATGTAAATCCTCTCTAGGCCTCTTTGTTCTTTCTATTGGAGGGATGAGAAACATTGATGAATTGGGATTGGGCATAATCCGCTAGGCAAGGGGATAAAATACACTCTGTTTTGATCAAACAATCCAAATACTGCATTTTTAGGAGTCTGCTGTCCTTATGACCCATGTGGTAAAATAAAGTAAAAGAAAGGTCTAGGCCTAGTATTGACACCTTGAAATGAGACAGAGCCATTCCTAAAGTTTTCTGAAAAGTTGACAAAAGTATGAGGACAGTGAAGGTTGAGACTGAAATTTCTGTTTCCATAATTATGTATTTATTTGCAAAGTTATGGTTCTAAACTAGGCACCTCAAGGTGGCCTTTAGCAGGAACACAGTTAAAACTATGGCCTTGCAACAGTATGCATAATTAAAATATGATAAAAATATAAAAAATAGGGATGGAAAGAATATTCAAAAATGGTAGAGAAACATGTTTCTTGTGTTTTGAGAAATCCTAATGAGAGAAAAAATTGGCAGGTCTGCACAGAATTTGTACGTGGCTTTTTTGCCTATAAAACAGCATTTTCTGCACAGAAATACTGTTCTCTGTGCAGCATGCACAAACAAAAATGTGAATTTTACATAGAAAAAGACCTCGCTGTGACTAGTCTTCAAAAACTTTTGAAGTTTTCAAAGACTTTCTGTTAATGCAGAAGAAAACAGCTCAAATTACTATTTGCTTCCTTTGAGATCAAAACTAGTAATGATTGACATTCCTAATTTTTTAAAAAAACATAAAAATAAGAGATTGTACCTTGTTTGGGCTTTTTCACAATAGGATTGTGAGGGAAGGAAACTTCACCTATTCAGTAGCAATCTTTCTTGAAGAGGGCAATATTCACTGAAACTGTGGATGGCAGAGAAAGCATTTAGTGCCTGTCCACCTCTACGTATGCTCTTAATGGTCTTATAAATTTCAGGGCTCTTAAGGAAATAATGTGGCCAAGTTTTTATTAACCCAGTCTGCTCTTCCATTTTGCTCAGAATCCAGCTAGAGAAAATAATTACTGGAGGGCTCAAAAAGCTTGCTCACCAAGAACATTTCTGCACAACACTCTTATAGCACGATGATTCCACTTTCAACTTCCTATGGAATCCTGGGGTTTGCAGTTCCGGGAGGGGCCAGCTGGCCCCTCCCAGAACTGCAAACCCCAGGATTCCATAGGATGTTGAAAGTGGAATCATCGCGCTGTAAGAGTGTCATACAGAAATGGCCTAAGACTCTGTGACTTTTTGGTTGGTTCTAATAAAAGTATTACCATTCTATAACTTCTGGACATCTTTCATATAAACCCACACACCTATCTACAATTTTTATGGCAGGACATGGAAAGCAATGTGTAAGACATGCATTAGCAACCTTGCTACAATGGTTAATCCCCCAGTTTATTTCTTCCAGTAAAGTGTTAGCAGCTGAGTGCCATGTTCATTTTTTCCCCCACAAACTGTCCCCTTCAACAGTTCAACACAATATAATCCCACACTTTAAAATATTAATTTTTGCCTTTTCTTTTTATTCCCCCCATCCCATGCTTTTTAACAACACATTTTTCCTTTCTTAGAACCTACAGTGTATTTTTTTTATGGCAATATGCCTTCAACATAGAGCTATAATGATTCTCAGGATGCCTTCCATGTGTGGAAGATAATGATAGATCCTTTATGTTAACCCTTCCTCAGCCTCTGTACACTTTGTGTCAAGGAGGACCCTCTCCCTAAAAAAACTCTGAACACAGAAAACCTTCAAAATTGGCAGGATCCTTTGATAGCAATCGCATTTCCTATCAGACTCATGCTTCACGTGCAAAGTGTGAATTTACCACAGGACGAGTGCCTTGCTTGAACCAAAGCAACGATTTTGCCAATCTAGACCTCTCTGTGCTTTTTTTTTTAATTCTTCCTGTGAATACCTCAGCGTCAACTGGGCCGCCATATTGTAACTGGTGGGCTTATTGTACTGTGGTGCTTTGCAATGCAACCCTGCAAAGAACATCATTTGTAATAAGTAATATAATAATAATAATACCAAAGGTCCTTTCCCTCTTTTCTCTCCCTCTCTTCACCTCTCTTCTCTTCTCTAATTCTTCATGGTTCCAAAGCTTTAAAATATAAAACCTGGGCATGTTGGCAACGCAGACCGCTCAATTCCTTACCGAATTTTCTCAGATATACCTCATAGATAATAGTGTTTAGAGTAATGTTATTATAGCGTATGTAATAAATTATTCACTTGTTTCATTTTGGTAACTGTGATTTAAAAGAAATTTAAAAAGCTTTATACGTTTTAGGTTGTGCTTTTGTAATAGACAGGAAAAAAAAGGGTGCGCTTAAAGATGTATGTCCGTCTTTCTTCCCTTTGGATTTTTATTTATTCTGGATTGGGGAAAGTTGCAGAATGAGCCCAAAGTTTACAGTTTTCATATTTTGCTGAAGAAACAATCTGTGTTAATTTGCTCTGTTGAAAAAAAAGTATGATTATTTTCTACATTTGTGCTACTTGGTCTGAACAATTAATTGTTCTGTGTTAACGGTGTAGTATTATAATTAGCAACTGCTATAATTTCAGTGCTATCATTTTGATGCATGAGGCAAAAGGAAAAAAAACTTAGCAGTGTAATGCATTGTGGTTCTTAATAGCAACTCTTTTCTCTTCATTTGGAAATAGATGTTTCCCTTTCATTTAATGAAATTTATTTATGCATGGGAGCCTGTTATCCGTTAGCGGTTGTGGAACAGTTTGTGTATACATGCATTTAGACTGTGAAAATGTGCACAGTTCTGTCTCATGAAGTTGAAATATCAGTTTGCAAAAAGAAGGTATTTCTGTTGGGATATGCTTTTAGATCAGTGCACATTTAGAGAAGAAAAATACACCCAATCCAAATTAGATTCTAATTATAATATTTAAAACAAATACTAAAAATAAAAGATTAACCAATTGGTAATTCCCTGTTTCTAAGACAAATATCTTTTACGTGTGTGTAGTTTGAAAAGACACCTCTTATTGGAAATATGAGTCAGCTCAGCTGTGCATTTTTTTCCCAATACAAGAGGCAGTTCCTTTGGCTTTATGGTCAAACCAATTCACAAAAAGCAATACATCTAATATGACTGCAGATCAGAGGAACAGGAGCAGCACCGTTCTCCCAACTTGCTGGGGATGAACGACCATAAAATTTTTGGGCTTTGTTCCTCTCATAATGCATAACAAAGTGGTCAATACTGGCACAAACCAAACACAATCACAATTAGCAGGGTCTGTTACAGTCCTGTTGTGTGCTCTAATGACAACAGGATGTTTTCTTAGTTCTGTTTCAATTGCTGCTCATCTATTTTTCCTATGCAACTGTCTTTTAGTTCTCAAGTATTTCTGAAGGACGTTTTGTTTGTTTCATTGGTAACACACCCAGAAAAAAAAATAGGGGCAGACTTTTGGGAGCAGGGCAAAGTAAGGCATCATAGCCTAGGCACTGGTGATTTGGTGAAGATATGTTTTAGAGAGAGATCGAGAATACTGTGTTCTAAATCAGTGCTTTCAAAGCCATTTCGCTAACTCATCCTAGCAAAAGAATCTTGTCCTGTTTCTGGAGGACGTCTACTGATTCCAACTCCTAAAACCCAGTTCTGATTTTATCCACCATGTTGGAATCAAAGCACAACACTAGCTCAACCATACAGACAGACTAGGCAGCTGCCTAAAGTCTTCCACAGCTCTTACACCACTATGACATAGCTTACACTTCATGTGTATTGAGAGTGTGTTCCAAAAACACTGTAATTTAACAGAGGGCTGTGGGGTGCACTCATGTTTTATCAGAGAATGCCCCTGGTCCACTCTTGTATCACATTCTCCTATCTAGGGCTGCCAACACTTCTTGATCATGTCTTTACAAGAGCAAACAATTCCTCACCAGCAGCCCACTGGTTATCCTTTAATTTGTGTGTTCACCACTGATACCCTTTGTAGATGTTCTGCCTATAAACTCATTTATCCAAGCATGCCATAAAGCCAAATAAACTGCTAAGTACACTTTACTTTCTTTAGGAGAGTGCAACTTAGGGATAGGGGTGTGTGGAAAACAGCAGTCTGCTATACAAGACAACGTCCAACATGAACATCAGTAGCGTGTTTATATGTCTTTCGTCATTAAGAATATAACTGGACGTGTGCTTACATTAGTGCAAAGGAACATATTTTTGTTTGGCCTTATAATAGTAGATTGTGATAAATGAAAGCTTTGTACTATAGTCTGTTTATTTTTGTTTTCCTATTTATCTGCCAAAGATGGTAATGGATACAAGGATTTTAAATAGGGTTTTTTTTTGTAAGACAGTTAATGATTGTAATAGTGTTGAAACTTCCCAAAAGCTTTATATGTTCTTCCGCAATAAGCCGAACCAAATATTTGTTTCAAGGAAATTCCCATCATTCTAACAGAGTCACAAACCATACCTAACCAAAATGCAGTTGTTGTAATGTTTGCATAATGTTCAAATGCATTTTTTTCTTTCAATCCAAAGGAAATAAGGGGTATATGAGAGAATGGCAATGCCAACCATTGTTTAAACAAGCAATGGGTGGTCCAAGCTTACTAAATTTTGCCAAGAAAACTTGTAATTTAAGGTATATTTTATAATGCCGTTATATGTCTTGGGTTTTTGGTTATTTTTTTTTATTTTGTGAAGGTGATATGTTAAATCGAGTGTTCCAGACAAAATAAAGTAGCTACAGAATGAATGTTATTTTATTATTAAATGGTTTTTACTCAGTTATTTGTGCCAACAGACATCCTTTACCTTAATAACAAATTAATGTATATGTGTCAAAGTCTTAATTTATAGTTCTTGATGTGAAAATAAAGAAAAAAACACATCTGGTTTGTCAAAGTTGAATAAATGGAGAGAATACTACTGGGGGGGCATTCTCATGCAAGAAAGAGGTGCTATTACATGTGCTTCCTGAGCTAAGGGTCACACCACAGACCACTGGTGGAACCAGGGGAATGGCTAGTAGAGCATCTTTTCCCAAGTTAGTACCCTACAAAGGACCCCACTTCCTATGGCCAAGCTGGTGAAATGAAACCGCAACAGTGTTTTGGCCTCCCTTCCTCCCCACCATGCAATTCCACATTGGAAGGAAGAGGATTGCACACACACAAAACCTTTATCTGCACACACCCACATAGTTCAGTCTTTAAAGCTATTCAGGTATTCTGTTTCACAAAAAGTGATATGCATGCTATTCCTGCCCCTTGTCACTGCCTTGCTCACATGAAAAGCCACGAGGCTAAAACAGACAGCTTCCTATATGTGTGGAAGCTTTCTATGTGATTCTGAAGTCTGATATTCCAGGATTCTGCCTTATGTGGAGAGCCTCTGGGGTCAGAAGAAGCTCCCATCTTCACACTCACTGCTTTTCATGTGAGCAAACTGACAAAGAAGGAGGACAGAGCTAGTGCACTTCCTTCCTTCCATGTGTATTTAACCCAAAAAATAATACTTGAATAGAGTGGGAATTCTGCATCCTTCCAGATGTTGTTGGACTGCAACTCCTAGAAGCTCTAGCCAACACAGTCAATGATGAGGGATGCTGGAAGTTGCATATCAATGACATTTGCAGAACCACATGATTCCCACTCCTGGGCTCATTTTTTCATTTGATTGACCGACTGTCTGACATGAAGAAGATCTGTATCCCAGTGACAGAGTTCATCCATTGCATGCAGGAAATCCCAAATTCAATCTCTTGCGTCTTCAGGATAGAGAAAGACTCTTGCGTGGAACTCTGGCAGGTCACTGCCACATCATTATGGAAGACATTACCAAGCAATTGTTCAAACTGATAGAAGGCAACCTCTTATGTTCATACCATAGCAGACTGAGGCAGGCATTAAGGCAAACAGTTAGAATGATAGTTAAGATAACATAATAAAGGGAAAGTAATTTAATTCACCACTTATTCTGAGAAAGGAATGTTACTTCTGAGGTCAATGACTCAATGACTCAATGATTAATTAAAAACAGAGATGAGATTGAGTACTTTATATAGAGCAACCTTCCCCAATTTGTTGTTCTTCAGATGTTTTGGCCTAACATCCCCAACTTTCCATCATTAACCATGCTGGCTAGGGGAAGATGGGTGTTATAGTCCAACATATCTGGAGAAGACCAGTTTGGAAAGCCTGCACAACAGACTCAGGACAGAAGAGCATCAGTTCTGTGACTTCATTGTGTACCTATGTAAACTTGTATCAGTCTACCACTCTAGTACATGTGTACAATTCCAAGTGCCCAGGAATGCTCCATTCTGACAACAGTCCTTGTGAAGGTCAATTCCTTAAAATATCCAAGGGAAGAGAACATGTATAATTCCACATAAACATTGAAATCCTGTAGAAGTTTGAACTATGCTCAATTTTTATAGAATACTGTTAAACAGAGTAGGAAACACAAGATTTTTTAAAATATTTGTTAGGAATCTTTTCATAGAAAAATGAAAACTTGGACATAAAACCAGCCCTAGCTTTGAGCAGCAGCATTACATTATTACTACCCACAGTATTATTACAAAAGGTTCCACTCACTTCACTGAGTGATGGGAAGTTCCGGGATGGCCACTTACAGCCTTTTATGTTCTTTGATGAGAGAGCGTGGGAGGCCAGCCAAAGGTTGTCCTTGTAACGTCAGTTTTGTTTAGAGTAGATACAAGCAGGGCATCTTAGAAGGAAGCAACTCTAAAGGTAGGTTGCACAAACACAAAGCACTGATACTAATAATCCTCTCCACATTTCCAGGGCAGAGCCCAATCTACTGGCTTTGTTCAAACCAGTGGTTCTTGAATTGCTCCACCAGATATTACTGGACATAGTTCCCAGAATCCCTAACCATTGCCTATGCTAGCTGGGGCAAAATTCTTTTTTGGGGAAGTCAATGTCCTCATTTTGGTCCCTTCTCATAGCTGCACCCCCAAGTATTCCACAACAATTAAGACAACCAATAAAGTATAAAGAGGTTCTCTCATGTAGTAATAAGGTGCAATGGTGAACCATGGCATTTTGCTGCCTAAGGACAAGACAATGTCCTCCCCATAGACTACATATATAAAGTTACTGGACTGACAACTGAATCTTGTTCCATCCTTTGCTTCATCCTGCCCAATGCCTGAGAAAGCAAGCATGTCTGGCAGGCCTGGGACAGCTATGTGTCATAAAACAGAAGAGAGCAGCTGGAGAAACAGGAAGGAAACTCCCAACGCTGCCTCCCAGCATGCACTTAATGAGGCAGCCATCTCCTTTACTTAGAGGTACAACCAGTGTGGTTTAGCAGTTTGAAGTGCTGGAATAGGACTCCAGAAGACCAGGGTTCAAGTCGCTACTCCACCATGGAAACCTACTGGGAGACCTTGGGCAAGTCACACACTCTCAGACTCAGAGGAAGGCAAGGGCAACCCCCTCTGAAGAAATCTTGCCTAGAAAATCTTTGGATAGCACTACCATAAGTCAGAAACAACTTGAAGGCACACAACAATAAGAAGGCCAAGCCTTCTACAGTGACAGATTGTGGTGAAAAGATAGATACCAAGATGGGAGTGGACATTTTCCCCATGTACTCAGTTGAATTCTTTTATCTTTGCAGGTGTTATGCAAGCCCAGAGGCAGAGAGAGAGAGAGAACCATGTCCATCCATTATGCATATTTTTTTCATAGCAGTACACACTGTCTGATCTTGGGAGGTAAGCAAGGGCATCCCTGATTAGGACTTGGATGGGAAACCACCAATGACTATCAGGTGCTGTAGGCTACATTTTTCATAGGAAGGAACTGGCAAAACTACCTCTGAGTACTCCTTGAAAGCCCAATGAAAAATTCATGGGGTCACTATAAGACAATAGGCAAGCTGAAGACACATAAAAGCATATATACCATGAAGAAGGGCAAGGCATAGCAAGCATGAGATGGTTGAGGAAGGGCAGTGAAGTTAGAGCAAGAATGGAAATTGTGGAGGCTTCCAAATATATTTGAACTGCAATACCCAGCAGTCTTCACAATAAGCTATGGTGCCTAGGGCTACTGGGAGCTGCAGTCCAACAACATGTAGAAACCTGCAAGATTTCCAGCCCTGCGTTCAAGAGCAAAGCCAAGCATGTCACATTGCCACAAATCCCCTAAACTGGCCTGTTGGCCACAAGAAGTGGAGGACCCCATTCAATGTCGTGTTGTTTCGTATACATGAAATGGAGGCATCATCTGGCTTTTGCTTCAGGAGGAAAATGTTCCCAGCCAGCCCTGGTATCAGTAATGAACCCTGAAAACACAAGTTTTGAAAAGTGAAGAAGAAGAATCACTAGACAAAGCAAAGGGGCAGGAAAAAGAAAGTAGGTGCTTCATTAGAGCTGGCATGCATGTAATTACCCACTTCTTTACCATTTTTCCCCCACTTAAAAGCTTAGTATCTCCTAGAGCAAAATCTACAGTGACTTCAGTAGATCCTTGCCTAGGCAGAATATTTAATGAATGGCTTGAGGAAGATTTCAGCATAATCCAGCTGACACGGATCATTAAAATGTTGGCCATATTTTGCTAACATTTATTTATTTACTGTATTTACAAGTAATTCTGAAACAAAATTCTCAGGATAGCTCACTGTATCATTTAACATTCCCACTGCCCCCCCCCCCATTTCCCATAAACTGAAAAAGGAGACAGATTGCTGGGTGGCATCCAAATATTGATAGCACTTAAGTCCAGGGCCAGAATCCTGTCAGAAAGATGCTCCCATATAAATGTGTCATACAATAGACTCTTGGTATCTGCTAGGATTCGAATCCAGGACTACCATCACTCCGCAGATACCCAAACTCATGAATGCTGAAAACCATTTCCGCACTGGACTGTTATAGCGCGATGATTCCACTTGCAACATCCTATGGAATCCTGGGCTTTGCAGTTTTGGGAGGGGCCGGCTGGATCTGAAATTTCAGTCAGGATCGTGTTGGGAGGAGGTGGTCTTATTTTCCCAGAAAGGGACCATTAGCCACTGGGTGATAGCATTCCTATCTGAATCTGAGTAAACAGAGTTGTTCAAGTTCAGTCATGCAATGGCCTTGTTGGAGGTAAATCTGAGCACCCTCTATTTCAAAAAAAAGCATACATTCCTCCCATGCCACATAAAGATATAATAAACCAGTGGTTCCCAAACTGGGGTATGCATCCCCCAGGGGTATGAACAAGGCCATTTAAGGTAAATGGGAAAAAATGAATAATGGTGGGGAAAGTATAGAGTACAAGCCATTCTCAGAGGACATCACCACTCAATGCAGTTCTTGATTGCCATAGCATTGGCATTCCTGTCCAGGAATCTTAAGTGGTACGGGGGGATCATAGGCCCTTTCCACATCCTACCTTATTTGTGAAGTCGTCAGCGGGAATTCCAGCAGCGACTCTGCCAGGAGGGGAGTATGATGGAAGCACTCCCCTCCACACCAGCTGGCTCCCTGCAGAAGAGAGCACGATGGCCAAGCCTCTTCCTTCCACAGAGTAGCCGGGTGCTTTCCCAGGCTGTGCTGGGGCAGGAAGTGCTGCCATCGTGCTTCCAGGGCTTCCACAGGACAGGTAAGTGTAGGATAGTGGCACAATCATGAGTCATTGATGGAGAAAGCTCATCAATGATAATGAGGAGCCCTGGTGGCACAATGGTTAAATGCCAGTACTGCAAGCCACAAGGTTGTGAGTTCGATCCTGCCCGGCTCCAAGGTTGACTCAGCCTTCCATCCTTTTGCAGGTCGGTAAAATGAGTACCCAGCTTGTTGGGGGCATATATAGAAATGTATCAAAATACATGCTATTTGTAAGTTGTTTGCTGCCTCGATCCATATGGAGAGGTGGGATACAAATAAAAAAAAAACTCGCAATCAGCTGCCTAGGGACAGGAGAAGGATGGAACCACAACAATGTAATGCAGAAGCATTGCCATGGCCCCGTCCTTCTCCCATCACAGTGGTGGGATGGGAGGGTGCTGTGGAAAGGGCCATAGAGATAAAGAGAAGAGTCACACACAAGCTGACCTTCCAACAGCTGTTGGCCCACAAACTTTAAAAAAGGATCTTTCTCACATGCATATGCATACACGTCCTGCTACTTGACTTGCCATGACTCTAGTCCCACTCACACTAAGAAGATTCTTGAGCCTGGCATGCACGTGCACACACACGCACACACACACACACACTTCTCTCCCTCTCCCTTTTCCTTATGTCCCTCTCCTGTGGAGACATCCAGTTCTGCCCAAATCCATCTGAGAGAGGGGCACGAGTGCAAATTCTTGCACATCCTTCCCAGAGAAGTCAGACTGGCACCTTCCTTACTATCTTTCCACAATCAGGTAAAGACATTTTTATTCAGACAGGCATTTGATGGGTGTTTAAATGTGTCTGATAGAATGTGTTAGATGCTGTGTTGCTGATGAATGTTTGAATTTTTAATTATGTATTTTAGCATTGTTTTCATTCTTTCTGATTGTTTAATTATGTTCTAACTTTTGTATTCTATGGGTTTTAACTATGTCTTTTTAGTTGTTGTAAGCCATTTTGAGTGGCTGAGAAAAAATATATATAAATAAATATAACAACAACTTAAACACACAGCCACAGCTCTGTGCAGAGCTAACATTTGGTGTGATCTACACAGTAAAATTGTATTTATTTAAAATGGTAGTATTTGGTCCCAAAGAATTTTGCAAGTCCTCTCTTCAAGAAATCCCTTGTTTTTCTTGACGAACCAAAATTCCCCAGTAGAAAAGAATACTAAACCAATTAGTACCATATATCCTTCAGAGAATCCAGGAACAGTACTAGTGAGGCAGGCATCCTTTAATAGCTGAGTGAAGCCATTCAGCAGAGCCCCCCTTTATTTGTTTTAATGCATTATGGTTACCTAGAGGAGCCTTAAGAGGCATTCTTCTGACAATGGGTTCCACTGACCTTCATTTTACTTTGCATGGAAAACTCTACTATTTGTCTCAAGTGGCTTCCCAGAGAGCGGAGGAGATGCAAGTGCCTCAGGAAACAAAGGAAAACACTTAGCAGCAAACTTTTCCTTTGTCTCTCAAAGCTGCTGCTATTCCCCCACCCCCACCCCCACTTTTTGCTAACATCTGAAGAGAAATCATTTTTTCCTTTGACAGCTGAAATGGAAAAATAGCACATGGCTGCATGCAGACCCACACTTCCTTCAGTTCCTTTTCCTCTGAAGGAAAGTGCAACTTGTCTCACACAAGTAATTGCAGCTCTTAGCCACAGGCCCTGCTGAAGTCATATTTAACGCTGCAGTTCCCCAAATGGAATGCCCGAGAATACCAGCAGACCATGAGGAGGAGATGCAATGAATAATTAAAGGTTCCCATGTTCCCAAAGTTCTCATCCCAAAATAAAGTCATCTGCTATGATTCTGCATGCTTCTTCAACTCTCTGATCCATGAAAATGTAGCTTCAGTTTTAAGCTGGAGCATGTGGAATTCAGTTATCAGGTTTAGGAAATACAAGTATATCCTTCTTAATGAAGTAGATGTGTTCCTGAGCATTACTTCTTTCCCAGAAAAGTTGGTACCAGAGGTAGAACTAACATGGAAAGAATAGGGATCTGTTCCTATACCACAAAACAAGAAAGAGCAGTTTAACATGTTCCAGCAAAGTTTTTGTTCAAACTAAGGATTTGCAATGGCACATCCAGCTCATGTTTAAGGATGTGATGTTCCTATTCCAGAAAATAATCCTAGAACCAAAGAAACGTACAGCTGGGAGGGCCTAAGAAATTATTCAGAGCAGTAAGCTACTTGTGACCTGTCAGATCTTCTTGGACTACAGCACCTATTTCCTTCACCATTAAGTATGCTGGCTGGGGCTAATGGATGTTGCAGTTCAGTATCATCTTCTTCTTCTTGTTGTTATTTGCTGTCAAATCAATTTCCACTTATGGCATCCCCATGAATGGAAGACCACCAAGATTCCTGATCATGAACTGCCCAGCTCAGGTCTTGCAGACTTAGAGCCCTGGCTTCTCTGATTGAATCAACCCACCTGAAGAGTGGTCTCTCTCTTTTCTATTGCCCTCCATTTTACCAAGCATTATCGCCTTTTCCAATGAATCACATCATCTCATAACATGTTCAAAGTATGACAGCATGGATTTTAGCCACTTTGCTTCTGATGAGAGTTCAGGCTTGATTGCCAATTAGACCTAATAAATACATTTGTCTTTTTAGCAGTCCATGGTATCCATGAAACTCTTCTCCAGCAACACATTTCAGATGGATAGATTTTCTTCCTGTCAGCTTTCTTCACTGCCCACCTTTCACACCCATGTATAGAAACTGGAAATACTGTGGCCTGCCATCTGGACAACCAAAAGTTACCCATCACTTGTCTAGAACATTGGTCTAAATTCAATGTGGGAATCCAGGTACAAACTACAATTTGTGTATGTACAGATGTAAGTATGTAAGCACACTTTTGTTTTATTTCTTGACTTGATTTTTTTTAAAAATGGGATGTCTTCCTTTGGTATGCATATCTGGTATATAGACCTATTTAATTAATCATAAAAACAGTCATGTAAATTATAGTAAAAGTGAGTTGGTCAGAAATATAGATTGGATATAATTCTCTTATCCTACTCGTTCTCTGGCTGTACCAGTTTTCAAAGACAACAAAAATCTCCCAGATCTGCTTGCCAGAGGTAAAAGATGGTTATACCAACCATCCCTGGATAAAAGTTTTCCTGAGAAATAATTATGTCTCCTTTAAAAATCACTCTTAAAGGGTGAAGTCCAGGACTGAGCCATTCTAAAGATTTAATTTGCTGTCAATGAGATACATATTTAATAATCACCTCATTTCATCCTGGTCCAAGGTAGCCTGCCTTCTCCATTCAATAATCTGTATATCTTGTACGTTTTTGCCAAACGCATGCATGAAGCACAGCCGTGGGAATCATATGACTCTGCAGCAGTTGTTGGGCTGCATCTATCACCAGTCCATGTCAGTGGTGCCAATGGTGAGAAATGCTGGGATTTGCAATCCAACAACATCTGGAGGATCACATGATCCCCACCTCTGATATAAGCGTGGTCTAGAGCAGAGATGGAAGAAGATTCATGGAGAGGGAGACTAAATTCCAGTTTGCGAAGGGTTGTGAGGAACACATTTCAGCAAAGAGTGAGGTTAAATGCATGAGAGAGCCAGGGTCTTGCTAAGTTTGAGTGTCGGACTAGGATTCCAGGAGAGCAGGTTCAAATACGACTCAATAAAGGTGCCCCTGTGTAAGTCACACTGTCTCAGTATCAGAAGAAGGCAAACCCTCTCTGAATAAATCTCCCCCCCAAAAAAATAAAAACTGTGATAGGTTTCCCTTAGGCCATTTCCATGCTAGACTGTTCTAGTGCTATTATTCCACATTCAACATCCTCTCTAAATTGCAAACCCCAGGATTCCATAAGTGTTGAAAGTAGAATAATAGCACTATAACAGTCTAGTGCAGAAATGGCCTTAGAGCTGTCATAAGTTGGAAATGACTGAAGACACAAAGCCACAAGAAGTGCCTGGAACACAGCCAAAGCAGAGTAGCCTTGTCCATTTGTACATTTCCCCCACCTAATATTCAAAGTGCAGCTTAAATCTGTACAAATCTATACATGAGAGAGGAGGGGGAAAGCCTGTTCTCTGCAGCCCCAGTGGTAAGTCTAATGGTTTCAAGTCACAGGACAGTAAAATCTGATTAAACATTAGAAGGAACTTCTTGACAATAAGAATGACTTGGCAATGGAACCAATTACCTGGAGAGGTGGTGTGGTCTCCTTTTCTGGAAGTCTGGACAACTATCTGCTGAGGATACCTCTTTAGCTGTTGATCCTGCAATGAGCAGGACACTGTTCTCAATGGTCCAGGAGGCCCCTTCCAACTCTATAATTCGGTGATTCTATGGATGTCATTTTAAAAAAAAATCAATAATGCAAATTCTTCAGAATAAGCTAGATGGCTTTATGAAGTCATACTCCTCCATGAAAGCATCTATATTTCAGATACATTTTTTTAAATTTCATCTGCAAATGCTGGATAATTGAGAATGCATATTCTCTTTACTGTGACCCACTCCAAAGAAGGACAGGGTTCCTGTACCTTCCTAATTATCTCTATAGTTTTTTACAGGAGGCTTCCATGTCAGTAGCTCAGTGAATCTAATGGGCTTTATTCTAGACAGTAAAAAGAGAGATCCAAGATGCTGAATTTATCTGAGGAAATATGGTCAGCACCCTGGATAGCTACTTCATTCCAGATTTTAACAGGTGCTAACCAAAGGAAACTGTTTATGGGCTAAGGTTCAAAACTTTGCATAACTACTTTAAAGTCTGGACTAAAACCAAAAGCCAATTTACCCCTGACATGAAAGCCACCAGCCAGCCCTGCTGCAGAAGAAGGCATTTCAACAAAGCCACACCCACTGAAATTCTTCCCTCTGCATAACAGCACAGGGGGTCCATCATCTCTTGCATCTGGATACCATAATTCTGCTAGACCCTGTGATTCAGAGACAACAAACATGGAAGGTGGTTCAATCATCTACAACCAGTTGTCACTTGAGAGCCACTTGACAAAACCTAGGAAGCCACTCCATTCTTCTTCCCCCACCCCCACCCCCAATGGGGACTAGAAGTAACCAAATGGCCATTGACAGCAGTTGAAGTGGCAATTAGTGACTGGAGCAATTCACTATATTAATTACCCTGCCCTGCATTTTGCAACTTGATTGACAGCATCCTTTCTGACCATCTCCATTCATTCCAACAATCATTCCACAGGGAATGATATTCAGCCTTAGGTAATTCAGAGGTGGAGGTTAGAATGGCAATGTACCACTCAGTGCTGGAAGAGTCACTTTAATTGCTCTCTGATGTTTTGGGTTTCTTTTTTTTCAAGGCAACTAAAAAGAAGTGGCAAAACAGAGGGAAAAGGTTCCAGTCTCAGGTTGGCCCCTATTTTGCTAACTTTCCACTCACAGAAAGTTCTTTTGTTGTTCAAAAATGCATTCCTCTATTGGTAATCCAAAGTGGTAGATTCCACTTCTGTTACATCAAGGATTAATTAATTTATGTTTCAACCAGAAACAAGAAGGAAGGGCTATCATACCCTCCAGCATTTCACAAATGAAAACCTGATAAAAGCAGAGTGTGATCAAGATGGCAGAATCAAATGAAATGTTAATGGAAAGGACCAGACAAGCTAAGAGAGGGTGCAGCAGTTTGCTTTCGCCTGCATCTACTGGAAAGGGTAAGATTCCGTCCCCTTTTCTCCTGTCTCTCCTGCTAAGTTAATTGAGTGTAAACTAATTTTTGCCCTTTGAACTCAGTTTGCAGCAATTGAAGTAAACCAAAGATGGAGGGGAAAAGTAGGAGAAGGAAAGAGAAACTGGAACATTTTATAAACAGCTGAAAAAGTGGGACCACTTTAATCAGATAGGTCTTTGACAAATCAGGACAGTTGGAGTGCATGGACTCTAGACAGAGCATAGTTAAACGGCCAAGTTCACTGTCTGAGTATGTAGTTAGTTTCCACCTCAGATGACTTTAAAATGGGATTGGATAAATTCACCAAAGATGGGGCCATCTATGCCTACTAGCAGTCATGTAGGGATGGGGGGAGATTCACCCCAGGCAGCAATGTTTTGGGGGCATCCTGGCCCATAGCTATGCCCCCACACAGCCTGCACCCTGTCCATGCCCCTACACACAGTGGCCACGCCCCTCGCACCGTGACCCATCGCCCTCCGCCCCTCTCCACACTCTCCAAGCTCCTCCACTGCCTACTAGTCAGGCTACTTAACACAGATTGTATACCTCTGTATATCATTTGCTGGGGAGCACAAGAGGGAATGTGCTGTTGCCCTCAGGTCCTGCTAGTAGGTTTCTCATAGACAACTGACCGATCATTGTGCGAATAGAATGTTGGACTTGCTAGGCTTTCGGTCATTACTGTGAGTATCTAAGAAGTCATTACTTCTGACTGCAGTCCAGAAAGTTAACTTGCAAAGTTACTTGCTGCAAGTTACTATTACTGTTGTCTCACAGGAATACACTGGCAAATGCTATCTGGTTCCCCCAAATGGCCAGTTCAGATATTGTGCAAGGGAAATCCTAAGAAAGACATTACAAATCAGTACTTTCTGACTTCACTCCCCATGTCCCTTCCTCCTCCACATCCCATTGGTGGGTCTGCATACACACCTAGTAATGAATAACAGCTACCTAGTTACCAAAGCAACACATTACAAAACGAGTTACTTCTTTGCTCGGGTTCTTATATTGTTACAGGTCTGGTTTTATGTCCTTATAGCTCTGAATTATGTAAACTGATCCAAGCCATTTCTAGAGAAGACAGATCTGGCCACAGTAACCCATTACTTGACTACAACCTGTTTGGACAACTGCAACACACTACATGAGACTGTCTTTGGAAATATTTGGAAACTTTGGCAGGTCCAAAATGTGGGAGAATGCAGACTGGGGCAGTTACAGGGAATGTACTGCTTCCTCATTGAAACATTTCACTTGCCACTGGTTTGTTTCCAGGCAGGATTCAAAGTGCTGATTATGTCCTATAAAGTCCTATGCAGCTTAGGTTCAGAATATATGAAAGACTGTATCTCCATATGAACTTGCCAGAGTTTTAAGATCCTCAAAAAAAGGGCTATCTCTCAGTCCCATCATCATCACAGGCCTGTCTGTTGAGGACATGGGAGAGAACTTTCTCAATGGCTGTTCCCATGTTGTGGAAATTCCCTTCCACATTTGACTGTTCTGGCCCCCTCTCTGCTTTCATTTCACCAGCAGGCAAAGCGCGTGTCATTTAAAAAGGCATTTAATTATTAATTGATTGCAAGGAAGGTGTGTGTTGTAAATTTAACTTTATTGTCACATTTTAGATTATTTTCACTTTTAAAAAATTAGTGGTTTTTTACTTAATTGTGTTTTAATTTATTTACTATCAGGTTTTTGTCTTCTTTTGTCCCTTTTGTAAGCTGGCTTATCTCCCATGCTAATCAATTATTCAATCAATCAATCAGCAAGCAAGCATCTAAGAGTGGAATATACATGATTTTTTTTAAAAGCAAAGGTAAATTAATACTTGGATGGGAGACCAACAAATATCAGGTGCTGTGGGATATATTTCAGAGGAAGCAAAACCAATTCTGAGAATTTGCCTTGCCTAAGAATACCCTATGAAATTCAAGGAGTCTCCTTAAGTCAACAAATGACTTGAAGACACATACTGTAGGCCATTTCCGCACTACACTCTTATAGCCAGCTGGCCCCTCCTAAAACTGCAAACCCCAGGATTCCATAGGATGTTGAAAGTGGAATAATCACGCTATAAGAGTATAGTGCAGAAATGGCCATAGACACACAACCCAATCAATAAAGCAGTACTTGAGGCTATTCAAAAGGCCATTGGGAACAAACTGGATTTCTGTCCCTCTAGGCTGTAGACCAGCTTCTTCTGACTAGATACCTAACACTTGAAGGACTACAGCTTCAGTTACAAGCTGCCACCATGGGCAATGAACTGTTTGCAGAGGAAGATGGAGGCTGTCATATAAGATACCTCAACTAGAGACTGTTGGATGAAGGCTGCCATAGAGTAGTGGTGGAGAACATAGGGCCCCCCCAATGTAGTTGCACTGCCATTGCCATTAGTCCTACCTTATGCAAAGAATGGTGAGGAATTATGGGAGTTTCAGTCCAACAGCATCTGTAGAACCATGCATTTCCCATCTCTAACCTAGACACTAGAACAAGGAAAGGCAATCTGTGCCTCACTAGTGATCCTGGGCTGCAAATCCCAGCAGCACTGCTGGCATAATCAATGATGAAGGATGCTGGTTGCTGCAATCAAACAACACCTGGCTGAGTGCATGGTTCCCATATCTGAACTACACCATCAGCCAACAGTGTTGTTGTTGTGTGCTTTCAAGTCATTTTCAACTTACAGCACCCCTAAGGTGAACCTATCACAGAGTTTCTTGACAAGATTTGTTCAGAGGGGGTTTGACTTTGACTTTGCCTTCCTCTGAGGCTGAGAGAGGCCATTTCCACACTAGATTGTTACAGTGCAACTATTCCACTTTCAACATCCTATGGAATCCTGGGGCTTGCAGTTAAGGGAGGGGCCAGCGGCTACTGAGGAAATGGCCAGGGTGTCACTTGCCCAAAAATACCCAGTGGGTTTTCATGGCCAAAGCAGAGATCTGAACCCTGGTCTCCAAACTCGCAGTCCAACTCTTAAACCAAATACACCATGCTGGTTTTCAGCCAACAATATCCTTGTATGAGTCAAGGGTCAACAAATAGTAACTCTGTATCTTTCTCTCTCTCTCCTTTTCTGGTGCCCCAACAAATGTAACCACCATATTCTTATGTCAGAAACTCAGAGAGAATAGTCACGGTTGAAACCGTATCATCATTCTATTCAAATGATCAGCAAAAATGTTATAATTCACTATAAAATAACACCATATAAGGTGACATGTCTTAGTTTGAGGATGAGAGTCTTGTTTGCAAAGAGATTCTTCCTTTCTTTCTTTCTTTCTTTCTTTCTTTCTTTCTTTCTTTCTTTCTTTCTTTAAAGAAAAAGGAAAGGGAGATACATTGAACTTATTTATACTATTCTGTCCTGATTCTGATCTACAGCTATTTTTATCTTAATGGTGAAGTGAAGCAGGCATGACTTCTGAGAGGCAGCTTGAATTTTGGAATGGTACATAGGGGAATGGGAAGCAAACACACCATACACTCAACTGTACATTTATATCCCACTCCCCTATTAAGGAAATGGATGCCATGAACCCACCAGCACTACCCATGTTTCTACTCACAGCTAAGATAAGAACAGTAGTGAAATGGGATGTGAGATTCTTTTGTGTGCAAATACTTTACAGCATTCACTACTCCTTCTCCTAAAAATATAGTTTGAACCTCGCTTATTCATGCAGCAGCTTCTACCTTGCAATCTTCTACCTTGCAGATGGGTTGGACTGCAGCTTCCATCATGCCCATGGCCCAGTGCTTATGGTAATAGGAGTTGCAGTCCAACACATCTGGAGGTCAGCAGGTGGGAGAAAGCTTTTCCAGAATTTGGGATCATCCAATCAAACTGATGCGCAGGAGAATCAGGACTGAATGAAGCGGGGGTGTTGTAACATCCCAGATCCAGCCCTGCATATGATTCACCAGCCAAAAACCAGTGGAATTCTAGGTTGCATCAACAGGAGCATAGTGTCCAGACTGAGTGAAGTTGTAGTGCTACTCTATTCTGCTTTGGCCAGATCTCATGGGGCATATTCTGTCCCATTCTAGGCACCCCAATTCAAGAAGGATATTGACAAGCTGGAATGTGTCCAGAGAAGGGCAACCAAAATGATAAAATGTCTGGAAACCATGCCCTATGAAGAGTGGTGCCCCAGCTCCCATATCTCACAGAGCTAGGTAAGGATGATTGGAGTTTTTGTCCAGCAACATCCAGAGGTCCCCAAATTTTTCATCCCTACTCAAATCCAGTGTTAATAACATCCATACAAGAAGCCACAGTGTGGTTTGTTGAATCCTGTCTTGTCATGACATGCAAATATGCCTCTGCTAACAAGCCATTGTTTGTTAAGCAGCCACAAACCACAATCCGAGCTCACAGCTTCTTGTCAGCTTAAAAATTTTGGCTTGTAAAAACCACAGCTTCTTGGGACAGCCAAACTCACACCCAAAAAGAATGAGAGAGAAACAAAACAGAAACAGTCCAGAAATAGGGAAAACATCATGGTGTGTTTGCTCATTTGCTTTGCAACTTATGGCTTAAGAAAAAAAAATTATTAATGCAAACCATGGCTTATTGTGATATGAGAACACACCCATTATCTATTCTGCAGCTCCACAGAGACTTGTAATTGAATTACAGGCGCTCTCCAAAGTATGTCTTCTTTTCTTCTTGGGCAAGAGCTTGTGTCATTAACAGCTGTGTAACAAGCAACAGGACAGTAAGAACCCTTTTGCAGAAAGCCGAATTTTTGTTCTCTAGATCCTTTGTCAGGTAGAAGAAAATTATGGCCACTCTAGACAAAATATATCTTCTTTGCTAGCAGGGAGACAAGAGATTGGACAGAAAATCTTTCTGGAATGTTTATAGGCTTCCTTATATTGGTTGTCATTATAAACCACTTAGTACTAAGACTTTGGAGTCTAATTAGTCTCCCCACACAATGTATGTATTTAAAAGCCGACCGATGGGAAAGGTTTTCCATACAATTATTTACACACGGAGAGACGATTTAAAGACAGGGAACCTATTTATTATGTTAGGGGATGGTGTGCATCACACAGCACTTCATAAAGGAAAAATTAGGCATTGTCATGCACTGTTAGAAAAAAATGCAAATATCATTTTTTCATCTCACAGAAGCATGCTCTCCCTCTCTCTCTTCCTATCAGACTTAGTGTGAATATCACTACATAGCGGGCAGATATTCACCAGGTCCTGATCTTCAAGGCATGAAAATATAGTAATTGCGATCCACTTCACCTGTTTGCATCATTGCTTATTGCATAAAGTTATGAAATAGTGAGGTGGAAGAGGAAGGCTAAATGCCTTCACAGTCTAATGCATGATGAATTCAGTAAGTATAATTTCATACTCCTCAGATCCTCTCATCATTTTCCCAGCTGTCTTATTCTGATGGTCAGAACTAGACTAGAAATGAGAATTCTGTGGTCAATATTTTCCATAGATTGATTTTTTTTATAAGATTAAAAGCATTTTCAGAGGGAACGAATTCTGTTGTGTTTAGAAACAAGCTCAGTTATGGTTTCTAAGTTTTCTTGGTGTGAAAGGTGAAAAAGGGAGAAGCATGGGAGAAGAGGAGAAGGAACATGGTTGTAGCTAGGAGAAGCAAGGTCATACAAGAAAAGAGAAAGAAAGCAAGAAAGAGGAAGGGGCCAAAGGGAGAAGACTGATGTGCTTAGGAGAATTCAGGATGAGAGAGAAGAAGAAAGAGGACAAAAGAAAGGGAGGCTGAGAAGATGAGAAAGGGGTAAGGAGAAGACATTTAGCCAGGAGTTGCAATAGGGAGAAGAAAGATAACAAGAAAGAGAGAAAGAGAAAGACAGACTAGGCAAGATGGGAGAAGAGGCAAGAGTTGTAGAGGGAGATAAGGCAAGTAAGAGAAAGAGGATAAGACAGAGAGAGAAGGACAAAAGAGGGTGTTTAGTGAGGAATTGTGGTGGGTAAATGGTTGAGAAGGAGAAAGAGGAAAAGGAAGAGAGAGAACTGCAATTAAGAGTATGGATTCGGGTGCCTAAACAGACGTGACAGGGGAAAAATTGCACCATGCTTTTTGCTCATCTTACTGCAAACCATGTGCACCTCAATCAAGGAAGGAAATTGAACTGTGACCTCAACCATTTAGGTAGAGTGGGGAAGAGGGGGATCTTCAACCATTTAGGTCAGGGTGAGAAAGGTGAGGAAGTTAGTAAGCTAGGAAAAGCCACAAAACAGCTATCCTGAGATACCACATTCAGGAACTGCCAGCAACACCTGAAGGACCAGTGACTGCTGAGGCAGCTGCCCCCTCCTCTCGGCCCTGCTGAGTTAATTTCACTTTGAACCCTGCACCAGTGGAAGTCAGCTGAGGAGGAGGAGGAGGAGGAAAAATGAGAAGAGAGAGAAACTGGGGAAAGCTGCTGAAGAAGTGGAATGACAAATCGGGACAGCTGATGGGTGTGCAAGAGTAGTCACATTATGTTGGCACATGAAGCAGAAAACCCCACAAGCATCTCTTCCTGTTCCTGGCAGGAAATGTGTAGTAATAGCAAAATAAATTAGCCACAATTTGTTGTCCTTCCATGACATCCAAAATCTGGTGCCTGAGGCAGCCATTTTGCTGTGCCTAAGGACAGGAAAAGCCCTGGCGTTGGGTGACCACTGAGTTCTATACTGTGAAGGGCATAGCATATCTATACATTTTTCTGTGCAATTTTATGACTCTCTCCCACTTATGTTTCAATATTTCCTATGAAAGAAACAAAAATGGACTTCAGCTTATCATTTCTTGCCAACTGTTCTTTCAATATTTTTAAAAATCTAAGTGTAAATTGACCAGCTCTGGGAACAGTAAATATAATTTTTACTAAAACACAAACAGGAATCACGAGGCAAAAAGCATCCATTCATCATATAGGAAAAGCTTTTCCTTCTTAGCTGGCAAACATCAATTTTAAAAAAGCCTCCTCAGACAAAAATTACATTTCTGTCATACTGTTGTTTCTATCAGTTTAAGGTCATGACATTTATACTCCATTCCCCATTAACATTTTACATTCAGTGCCAGCCAGATTAACTTCACTTTGTGCAATCAGTCTATTCCTATGACCTTGCCCTGGTCTTTCTGCTTCTTGACCCAACAAGATCTTGTATGATTATTTCAAGTTTAGTTGCATACAGAGAGAGAGAGAGAGAGAGAGAGAGAGAGAGAGAGAGAGAGATTGGATATAGAAACAAAGAATAATTTTGACCTTGAAGGAAAAAGAAACAAACACACCAGTCGTAAACACCTACCCCGAAATATGTATTCCAAAGTGTGATCAGCTCTTTCAAAGTGCTAGGATATTGTTTTTATTGATTTATTTACCACACCATTCTTCAAAAGGTAAAGATGTGTATTTCATGCAAATGCAGCAAAAATGCAGAATTTGATATCACATCCAGGATTTCACAAAGCAGAAAGTAGACATTAAAGTTAATTTCTAGCCCATATTGTCCTGTCTGCTGGAAATTCAGCTTGCCAACCAGCTAGTATTTTTACTAGTCTGACCAGTAAAGCCACATCCTGCCAAATCTGTCATCTAATTGGGAGCGTCTTGAAAAGGCAACCAAAAAAAAAGAAAAAAAAAGAAATCTTAGTTATTTAATTTAATTGTATTTCATTGCTGTGGCAACAGAAGGAGTATTTTAAGAGTTTCTACCTCATGAGGAAAATGTGCGACTCAAGAAAATGGACAAGAGCTGGCCAAGCAGAACTGAATGGCAGATTCACTATAAGCTAAGTAGCATTTGTGTGTCCCGAGAAGGCTTTGACGTGTGAGCAGGAAAAAAACCACACAAATCCTATCTGAGAGAAGTCTGCAGAATGATTTTCACCCTCAAGCAATCGTGCCTCCATAGGGATGGTTGCCTCATGGTTCAAGGCCAGTGGCCATAATGCATTATGTAATCTGCATAGGGCCCTTCAATTCTCATATCCCATTACAAGAACCTACCACTCTCCCCTCCATCTCCTCCTCGGCACAAAAGCTACGAGAAAATCAGAGTACGTGGTTCGTGGCCATCTGAAGGAAAGTGGGGGATGGGCTTGGCATTTTGGCCTATATAAAGCCCTTCCAAATTACTCCCGGGTCCATCTCTTGGCAGAGCATAATGGCAGGAAGCCATAATATATTAAAACAGTAGATTAAAACAAACAAGAGCCTTTTGGATCAGATTACACATCACTTTCCTCACATCTGACAACAGCCGAAATCAGAGGCAGTAAAAGACAATCGTAGGCCATAATGGTCTAATAACTCTGTGCTAAAAGTACTTGTGGGAGTAAACCGCTACTAGCTCAGCATAGCCTTCAGGATACATCGCCAGCCTTAAAATCCACAGCGGTATACTCAAGAACATTACTGCATAAGTGCTCGTTTAAGACTTCCTGCACAAGGCAGCATGCTCACTTAAGAAACGTAATTAGGCCTCAATTGTGGGTGATGTTCACACATTGTGGATCATCCTTAAAAATGACAGGGGAGGGACAGGGAGGGAAGGGGGGTGAATGACCTACAGCACTCTGAGAGGGACATTATGCTTCTCCTTCCATTATGTTTCCATGTGGGAAAATTACCACTTTAGCACAAGAGCGCCTTTTTGCTTGCGCGAGAGCAACTGATGACAAGAAAAAAGGCCACTTCTCACGCATCTGTGTGTGTGTGTGTGTTACCTACATAGACAATTTTAAAAGGTGGGCATCCTCCGGCAATCCTTTTCTGTCTCTGTTTCCAGCTGAGTTCTGCTTGCCGAGAAACAGAGACGAATAGATTGGTCATCCTTTGTGGGGGAGGGTCCACAGCTTGACGATACAAGGCAGCCCTGTGTGCCTTTCAGAGAAAAGGCTCCCAACCAAAGCTGCAGGGCAATCCAAGCAAACAATGGCTGAACCTGTCATTGTTGGTTTTGTTTGGCTTCCTATTTTCCTTTCCCCTGTCTTCACAGATTTTTTTTTTTTAAAATCCCCATTCCACACCAGAAAGCACTTTTAAAAGTGAAAATACATACAGATTTTCATGCACTTTTCTCCTAAGAGATGCATTTTTGTACACAGTGTGGCTTCATATATACATACTTTTGCAAACAATTTCCCTTAATTTACATGGTTTAACTTGATTTTATTTGCACATTCTGTTGAGATTCTATGATAGGACAGGATGTAATTTAATAGTGACCATACTATAATGCATTTTTGTACTTTATTTGCACTGCTACTTGCAATTTTATGAGATCTATTTCTTAATGTGCACCTTAATAAAATGGAAATTGCATCACAACAATGGAGAAAGGATAAATATCACTCTCACAGCCTTGAAAAAAAAATTACCTTTTTTGACTATAGTTTCCACCATCCCCTGTGTATGCTGCATGAGGGTTTTAAGTTGTAATCCAAACAGGAAACTTTTACAAGCTCTGATCTACATATAACTATAGTTTGGTTACCATATAGGTTTGGAAATTGTAAATTCTATAACTTCATGTTAAAATAAGAACCAAACAAAATTTCCCTCATCCTTACTTTTGACCTAGGAGCAAGCTCCACTTAGACACAGTGGGGCTCCCCTGTCAGTAAACATGGATAGGTTCATGTTCCTTGCCAGTAGGTCTCATTCATCACTGAAATAGATGCACACAAAGAAGTCAAGCAGATATTCTAGGCATGGAGCCTCTGCGCCTGTAAGTCAAGAGCCTTGTTTATTCTAACAATACAAATGGAAATCATAAGAGCTACAAATATTGTCAAGTCATTAGCAGGAGGAGGAGCAGGGTTAGTAATACAATGCAAACCTCTGCCCCTTCTTATATTCAGATGAATACCCAATGAGGGTTTCAAAGTAACAGAAATGCAACATTAGAGACACAACAATAATTACAATCAGCACTACTCTACTCTAGTTAGGATGAACAACAGCCCATTGATTTGCATGTCGAGGAGGGAGTGGGCTTGCTTTCCACTGCTCCAGAGACTAGGACAAGGAGCAATAGATTCAAACTGCAAGAAAAGAGATTCCACTTAAACCTCAGGAAGAACTTCCTGATGGTCAGATGTTCGGCAGGGGAATATGCTGTCTCAGAGTGTGGTGAAGTCTCCTTCCTTGGAGGTTTTTAAGCAGAGGCTGGATGGCCATCTGTTGGGAGTGCTTTGATGTGGGTTCCTGCATAGCAGGGGGTTGGATTGGATGGCCCCTGTGGTCTCTTCCAACTCTATGATTCTATGATTTTTTTAAAGGCATCAGGGACATAGAACTAGGTGTGGTTCCACAGTAAGGGTATTCCAAAGACTTGGTGCCGGCACTGAAAAAGCTGTGTCTCTTGTATTTGCTTAGCTACTTGCTCTCTGATCACAGACAGCAGCAGAGATTCTACACCACATCTTAAAGTTTGGGAGCCTGATGTAAGAGCAGGCAGTTCCTGAGGTAATGAAGCCCTGCAACTTTAAAGACCAAGTGCTTCTTAATCAACAGGAGATCCCAGTGGCTGCTTACTAGTAAGTGGGGCTTGGAGTGGAGGATGCCTAAATTCACTACATCATTATGCAATGGCTGAATAGGATTCTGGGGGAGGGGGGCTGCGTGAGCCTACAGTCATATATGAAAAACAGGAAGTTGTCTTACTTCCTTATCACATTACAGCATTATAGCACTATATTACACTTTAACTGCCATGTCAACATCCTGTGGAATTCCAGGGTCTGTAGTTTAGAGAGACCCAAGAGCATTCTGGCTAAGACTTCTAGATACCTTTCCTAAATCACAAGTCCCAGGATTCCATAAGGATGTCTGCGTCAGACCATTTATACCAGTGTCGTCAACTCTGGCTGGCAGCAACTTTCCAGCATTTGGGCCACGTTCTTTCCTCCTTCTTCTTGAAGATGCCAGAAATCAAAATATGGGCATCACAAATGAGGGGAGCTCAGTCTTCTCTCACATGCCTGAGATCTGTCTCTCCATCCGTCCCTACTGGATCTTTTCTCTTGGTCTAACAAGTTTGGCTGGGAGCGATGGTGTATCAGAATATAAGGAAGGCAAGGGGAAAAGGGTTCAGCTCCCTTCAACCATGGACAGTTTTTGATGCAAAAATTAATGTCCTCCTAGAGCAGTGGTTCTCAACCTTCCTAATGCCGCGACCCTTTAATACAGTTCCTCATGTTGTGGTGACCCCCAACCATAAAATTATTTATTATTTACAATGCCTCCCCCCCAGCAAAGGCTGCCTTGCCGGCCAGGAAGGGGGGGCAGGGAGGGAAAGAGGGGCCGCGTGTTTCCCCCGGGAAAAAACTCCAAGACACCCCCCCAGGGCTCTGCTTCTGCTTCGCTCTCGTTTCCGCTGGGGGGGGGCAGTGTGGGAAAAGTTTCCAGAGTGTCGACCCTGGCCGGGGAGGGGGAGGAATCCCGGCACCTTTGTCTTTTGCGCCGGGCGCAGCTTGCCCCGCCGGAAAAGTGGCCGCACGTGCTCCCGCCAAAGGGGTCAGGAGGATGCGAGCACGTGGCTCATGCTTGCGCACCACCACTGAGGAGCGAATGGAGGCTGTGAAGATTCCATGGAATCCTGGGGTTGGCAGTTCAAGGAATGGCCTTTACAATTCTCAGCCAGAGAGCTCAGGCTCGTTGCTATGGCGATGAGGCCTAGCAGCAAGGAGAAGGCCAGTGTATTTCCTCAAAAACCAAACCTCTGTATGTTATTATGGGGAAAATTTACAGATACTGGACAAGGCAGTTTGGGGAATTACAGACACAGGATCTCAAATCTGTGTATTTCAACTGCATCTAATTCCTAAAGTAAGGCAAGCTAATTTCTAAGATATTTCTAACAAGTATTACTTATGAGAAATTAAAATCCCAGGCAACACTGGGTAAATACACTAGTTTATATTATTCCATCTTTCCTCCTGCACAGGATGCAAGGCAGCTTGCAACCATTTAAAACAAAGTACAATTAAAAACTATTAATACAAAAGTTAAAAGACAATTAAGTCACAATTCAATTTAGATACACAAGTTAAAATAGTTTTAAAAACAAAGAGTTTCAATGAGTTACAGACCCAAAGCTTGCTATATAAAAAGGTGTTTGCCCACCAACAGAAAGATAAGAGGAAAAGGGCCAACCAGTGGAAGGGAGTTCCACAATTTGGGAGCAGCTACCAGAAAGTCTCTCTCCTTTGTCCTTACCAAATGAGCTGGAGGGAGGAGTGAGAGAAAGACTTCTCCCAAAGATCTTAAAAGATGAGCAGATTCATAGAAGGGAAATACAGTTGGCTTTCCACATTTGCTAGAGTTAGGGGCACAGGAACCCCACAAAAGTTGAAACAAATCACAAATATCAAAATGTCCGTATTTCTGTCTGTGTCCATGTCTGTGGGAAGGAGACAGAGGCCTGGCAGGCAGAATGGGAACTCAGGGTCCTAACCAAGTCCATTTCCGCACTAGCCTGTTCTAGCGCTATGATTCCACTTTCGACATCCTATGGAATCCTGGGGTTTGCAGTTTCGGGAGGGCCGTCCGGCCCCTCCTGAAACTGCAAACCCCAGGATTCCATAGGATGTTGAAAATGGAATCATAGCGCTAGAACAGGCTAGTGCAGAAATGACCCAAGTCAGAGAAAGGAGAGGGGAAAGGGATGTGTCAACATGGCAGCCCTATGCTTCCTCTCTCACACCCATCTCCTTCCTTAAGTGTGTGAAGGGGGACATTGGGAGAGGGTTTGCAGTGCTGAGAAATCAGACTATGAGCCGTCCTTAGCTGGCCAGTCAGAGGCCAGCTAATTTGTGTGGGTTTTTTTTTGAAACTGACTAAGGCCATTTCTACATTATACTGTTAACAGTGCCATTATTTGACTTTCAACCTCCTGTGGAATCCTGGGGTTTGTAGTTTAAGGAGGGGCATTTAGAATTCTCAGTCGGAGAGCTCATTGGCCTCCATAGGATGTTGAAAATGGACTAACAGCCCTATAACAGTGTAGTGTGGAAATGGCCTAACACAAACTATTTTTAAGGGGGGGAAAGTCTAAATGCAAGATTTAATCTTCACCTTCTGCTCCACAGTGGACTAACTCGATACTGTCATCAGTATGCAGATGACATCCCACTTTATTACTCCACAAGCCAAGGAAGCTGTTTTGGTCCTAAATCAGTGCCTGTCATCAGTAATGGACTGGATGAGGGTGAACAAATTGAAACTTAATCCAGACAAGACGGAGATACTCTTGGCCAGTCGAACGGCAGATCAGGGAATAGGGAGAAGAAGGCCAGCAAATGAATAAATTTCTCTCTGTCCACACATCTGTCTGCCCGCCTGCCATGCAGTTCTTTTATCATAAGGACAACAGATGAGCCACAATGAGTCTCAACACTCCATTCAGCACTGTTGGGTGGGATGGGCAGGTGTTGACATGCCAGCTTCAGAAGAGAGTCAAAGGCAGATTGCTGTGGAGAAGATGAATACAATAACAGCCAAAAGTTTCCTGCAATCCAGACCCCCTCCCCATATGTTGGACTACACTCCCATCATACCCAGCCAGCACACCAACAGTGCCAGTGGTGGGTTCATGGTCATTGTAGTCCAATACATCTGGACTTGCTGAGTTGAAAAAGTTGCAAAACAACACATAGCAGATAAAGAAGGTTCTTCTACCCCGGACAAGTTACTGGAAGATGAAGCACTGCAAAAACACCCAAGAGTTCTCCCCCTCTCTTATTTATTTTTCTAGCTGTGAAGTGAATGTGCTCATCAAGCTATGGTGTGCACGTGTGTGTGTGTGTGTGTGTGTGTCTTCCAAAGCCTTTCTGGCACAGAGTGAGGTGCACTATCATGACTGTCAGGGGATATTGTTTGAGGAGAGATTTCTATTTATAATGGCTCTTTTCAGACACGGCTGTGCACTTGCTGCTCTTAAGCTTTCAGCTCCACTTGAGTATTTTGCTTTTCTGCTGCTGTATAAGGTTTTCCGGACCTCTGGGGAGTGTAAATGTGCCTCCCTGTGCATTTCTGAAAAGATCTTTGAAGTCTTGGCATAAATCAACAGAAGTTATTTTTTTTATTATTTTTTTTGGTAATGTGTCTAGGTTTTGTTGTTGTTTTTTTAATAGGAAAATAACAAGACACTTCACCTTGCATTGTGGTGGAGGGCTTGCTTTCTTCCACAGCTTCCATAAAAGGTTCTGGGGGGTGACTGGAATGTTCAGCCCTTCAAAGCATCCTCTCCATTAAATGTTTTCTGGAAAGCTCAGCTCTCTATACTTCTAGATAGTTATTTGTTTTGCTGCGTCTCGAGTTGCTACAACCAGCCTGTCAGAAAGCATAACCACTCCCTTACTCCAAACAAACTTTCTTACTTCTAAAGTGATCTTACTCTGTTTTGAGATTTTGAATACTGCCAATCTCTTCTTTTGTCAGGCATTAAAAGTGCAATAGGAGTTATTACCAATACAGCACTTAAAAAAAACAACAACTTAAATCTACTGTTTGAGCAGCAAGTGTTACTTCTCTCCCTTCTCCCCTTTCCCCATCTCTTTTTTTATCTCCTTTGTCACAGCCCAGTAAACTCTGCTGCCTGAGGCTGACCAGCATGTAGCCAAGTCAAGGCACAATTTGACATCAAAGTCAGTCCAGTTACTTTGATGCATGAGGCAGAGAATCTTGCAAGGAAAATCCACATCCCAGGCAGTAAAGATATAATGACATAATAAATATTTGTCACCTTTTCCATTCACCTAAAATCTTCAGCCAGAGGTATTTGCCTCACTCTGCCAAATGTTAGTGCTGGCCCTGTCCTGTATATTCTCTCTTCTGTCTCTCTTCCTTCTCTTTCATTTTTGCATTACTAGTAAGGCAAATGGTTCTTAAAAGAGCAGTCAGAAATATCTGCTTCAAACTAATGAATATGAATCTCACAGGATCATATGTCAAGAAGGGATTATATCTGAAAAGGGGCTGCCTAAAGATGGAAAGAAAGAAAAGGACACCTCGAAGAACTAGTCAATTACTTGGGATAACCAAGAGGAGAGGAGGCACAGAAAGCAAACTTTTTCTCCACTAATAAATTGGACAAACAGAGAAGTGTTCAGATGTTGTGATACCAAAGGTAATGCAAATGATAGATCAAAAGGATGGTGTTAGATCAAGAAACTACTAGTTGTAATCTTGCCTCTGTTGAAAAACACAAATGGCTCTAGGTAAGTCACTTTCTTTTGGACCACCTCCTATTGCAGTTCAGAGATAATGCTCACCTACCTTACAGGGTTATAGCTCAGCTTACTGAGATCCTGACCAGAATGGTGTACTGGAGTTGCATCTCCATCAGTGGACTTACATATGTGGGAAATTAGAATTGGACAGTTTTATAACATTTGTATCCAGAAGTGAGTTGCTGTGATGTTACTAGGTAACAGAGCCAGCTTAAACTATCCAATGCACACTGTGCGCCAATGAGCATTGGTCCCAATGTAAATCAGTCATTCCTGCCAGTGTCCCAATATTCATCTTCACAATTCACTAACAGAGTGTCTTAATGCCTCTGCTACTTAGCTAAGCATACATAAAATCATGTTAAGTAAAAGGCAATATAGGATTCTAGCATACGTTTCGTAAATTGTTTTGGCTATATACGATGTGATATGATATTACTCACGCTATCGGGCCTTGTTTGGTTGAGCTCTGTGTTTGTTTTTTAAAAACAGATATATAAATACAGATATATAGATATATACACACATACATATACAGACAGATAGAGAGAGTGAGAGATGGATGAAATCTATGAAGACTATGGTGTGGATGGACGAATGGGGTTAACACTGCCCCCACCGTGGTATTGATCAGAAGCAGGGGCTCTTGTGTTATGGGATATTTTCTCCATCATTAAGGATCTTGGCTGGCATCCTCTTAGGCAATTTTGATGTTGTAAATTAGACTTAAGACCTTGGAACTGCTTTGTATTAACATTTCTGATCGTGACACCATTGCCACAATATCAAATGCCCACAAACCCAAGTTAAAATTCGGTCAGCCATGCCAAGCAACAGAGTTCTGTGGTACTGGTGAACAGGGCACTGCAGGATGACATGACCAGAATCCTCCCCTGCTTGCCAGCACCACAAAACTCTGTCACTCAGGACAGTTGATTGGCTTTTAAGGTGGGATTCAGGGGTTGAATCAGGAGATGGAATACAGTTATGCCTCTGATGAGCCTTATGTATACATTCGTTATAGGGCCAAGCAGATATCTCTGAAAGCACATTTAAGAGCTATGCAGCCATGGAAGGCCAAACAATGTTAGTAACATCATATTTCTTTGGCCCTAAAGCACTATATATATATATATATATATATATATATATATATATATATATATGCTATCATTGAGGCAATGTGGGGCAGGAATAGTGCATTCTGATGTTATTTCTTTTTTAAAAGCTCTTACAACAAATATATAACTTGTTTTTTAAAATAATGCTTCTCAAACAATCTCAGGAAATAATCAAGTACACACACACACAGATCATCACCCATATATTTATACACATTTAAGATTCTCACAAGGATCTTGCGCACAAAGATCATCACCCATATGTTTATACACACATAAGATTACAAGCCTCCTGCACCAACCTAGGACCACAAATGAAAACATATGCACAGAAAGGAACTAAGAAATAGAATTGGAAAGCACAGCAAAGGTCCAGAGAATTAAGAGAAAATGTATTTGAGACAGCAGATTCAAGCTCCAGTTGGTTCACTAGCCCTGACCATTCCTGGACAGAGACAATCTGAATATTGTGGTTCATTCTCTGTTAACTTCCTAGCTTGCTTACCTTAATGCAATGTACCTGTGGCTGGCCTTGAAGACAAACAGAATATGGTAGCCAGAACTGTAACTGGTCCAGCCATGCAGACTCATTTGACATCAGTTTTGAAAGAACTGTACTGGCTATCAACTAACATCCAAGCCCAATTCAAGGTGCTGGTGTTTATCTCTCAAAGACTTCAATACTTTGGGATCTAAATAGCCACAAAAGCTCTGCTTCCTATACCAGCCTGCCTGTGACTCAGGGCATGTACCTCGGGTATAGCAGCAGAGCCGCCTTCGTTGTGATTCTGCAACAGTGTGGCTAGCACTGTTATTGTCCTCATTCTGAGGCCAGTCCAAGCACTTTTGGTTTAATCAGATTGTTTTATTTGTGCCTGTTCTCTTTGCAACCTTCTCTGGTTTTATGATGATAATATGCTTTTAGAACTTATCATACTGTGTTTTATCTTCACAATAGTTATATACCATCCTGGTCTCAATAAAAGGGCTGCTTAAATGCTTTTTCAATACAACAAATAAATTTGTATTATGTAAGAGTGTGTTGCTTGCAGATGGGAAAGCAGAACTATGTGCAAAATTGCATCGGCAGGTTTTGAACACAACTTGCGCAAGGCAGAGAAACAGCCATACGATACCAGAGAAATTAATCATATCAGTCTGTTGCTCCAAAATCAACAGAGAACTCTGGCACCTGAAAGACTAATAAATTTAATGTGGCCAAAACTAACAAATTTATTAGGTAGCTGCCAAAGTGGTCTCTGAAGTGCAAATTTGTACGTCACAGGATTCTTTGTATTAAGATTTTATTTTATAAGAGTTTAATTTCTTCCTTCTTTCACATACACGTCTTAGAAAAATATGAAACGCAGCACAGAGACCAGTTTCTCTTTATTTCTGACTTCATCCTGAATTTCTGGATGACCCTGACAAAACCCAAGAGAGTCTGCAACCCCAAAGCACCTTTTCTTTAGAAGTGTGAGGCATACAAAAATCAAGATATTTTACTATCAGCTATAATAGTATTAAAAGCATGCTGGGGAGGAAGTGAATATTTACCCTAAAAGGGTAGTCTTCCCAAAACATATGAGATGTGTGTGATGGGGCACAAGGCCCACAAGCAATTCTTAATTACAATGCTCTTGTGGGCACCATTTCCCCTCATACATTATCCTTTTATTCCACCTAGTGCAAATCACATGATCCAGCCTTAAACTCTTCTCCTTTGAGAACAATGGGAATGACACCCTCAGTGCCTTTGCCTTCTTCAGTGGCCTCATGACCTCTTGGCCTCTGCGGTTCATAGGTCACTTCAGGCAGCAGGCAGGCAGTTTTTGATGTAACCTCTGAACTCTAGAGGATAAAAGACTGTGAAGCCCTGAGAGACGATCCATCTCTGCGTGGCCACAATGAAGAATGTCATTCAATCAGAGCCCAGCGCACACAAATTAAATGACACTTTCCCGGTGCTCTGTCCTGAATCTAAATTCATCCTGTGCGTTGGGGAGGGAATATGAGGGAAAGAAGGAATCACAACAGGGGTAGAAGAAGGAAAGGTTTTCGAACCAAGCTCTGCAAGGCACAAAAAAGTTGTGGCTGCAACAAAAGGGAACATTGCTGTAACTGACAAATTCAATGGGTTTATGACCAATTGCTTGTTGAAATCCAAAGGAAAAGAGAAGCTGTCAGTTTTGCCTGTTTGATCAGGCCTGTCAGGCATTTGAATGTGGTAACAGGAGGTTGTTTTAAACCAACAGCTGAATCCAACGGTTCCAGCAAACCTTACAGAATCTTTTGGAACAAAAAGACCCTTTCTCAAGATATTTCAAAAGGATAAATAAGTAGACCCTTTGTTCCAGCAAAATCACAAAGAGACTTTATAGGCCCCTGTAAGACTAACAGATTTGTTTTCACACACATCTCCACACACTCCACATTCAGTTCAGTTCCTCAGAAAGAGAAAAGTTTAGGGCACTGAGGAAGGGTGAAGACGCCTGTCTGGTTTAAAGCAGCGAGGCCTCCACTTTCAGAGTTCCACACTGAGGCAGGAAATTGAGTTATGTAGCTTATCTTCTTATTTTCAGCACCACGGAGGGGTGCCATCAAGCATCAGAATGTCTGGGGATCTATCGAGTTGGTAAGTCTGTGGGATAGCTTAAGTCATGGACAAACCCACAGCCAATTCACCTTTGGTGTCAAATAACAAGTGAGAAGAATTACTGCTCAGAACATTCAGGCCTTCAGCATCCAGAAGGCTCCAACAATTCATCCATCCCTACAAGAAAGGGCTAACGCTTTGTGGCATTTTGATTTAGCAAAAAAGACAACCAAAGGGGAAACGTGCCTCCCTAATTGGCGTGACAGAAGGGCAGTGAAAGAGCCATGACATGTTGAAGCCTCTTGCTGCAGCCGGTTGACAGGACTGCCTCCCATCATCTTCCAAATGTAGTAGATGGCTTTTTTGTGAGTGCGGTGGATAGATGGCAAGCCAACAGCACAATCCTGTGTGTGTTTATTTCCTTAAAGCATTTACGTACCCTCCAGTTGTCCCTACTTGGCAGTCACAGTCCCAACAAATCCTCAAGTTATCCAACTTTTACACCTGCTTTTTAAAAATCCCTGTTTCTCTCTCCTTCTCCCAATTTACCTCTTTGTCTTCAGCTTACTTCGGTTCCTGAAAACTGAGTTCAAAGCATAGAAGTAGTTTGCACTTCATTAACTCAGTAGGGAAGAAAAAAGGAGAGCTGACAGAATTTTGCTCTTTCCAATAGACTCAGGCAAAAATAAACTGCTGTAACATCTCCTAGCTTGTGTGTGCTTCCTCATTAATACCATTTTTGTCAGGTCACATTGCCTCTCTGTCATAGTATTGTATGGTATTCCATGTAGAAGAGAGCCTGGTTTCATATAAATGTTTATGTTACATATCATCTGTTCTGCTGGATGCTTTCTGTATGTAGGCTTGCTGCCATGTGTAACAGGCTAACTGCAAATTATCTGTATGTATTGGATTGCTATATGTAATCAGACATGTATGATAGGGCTGGAGAGTAAAAGCAGGGAATGAAGTGTGTTATGAAAACCTAGTAATATTGACATAACAGAAAGTACTAGGAGAGAGTCAACAGCCACTCAAGGTTGGGAAAGTCTGGGAAAAGAACCAGCCTGGGAACAGCCTGATGTTATACTAACCCATGAAGGCTGACCACGCATGAATTTGTAATGGGTTCCTTATGAGAATATGTAATGTTGCTGTACAATTCCGTTCTGGCAACCTCTGTAGAAGTGTGCAGTTGGTACCCATGCCTATCCTTTGAATAAACTTCTGTGAACTTCAGAGTGTGTTCTTATGGAGGAAGTGTTGCCAGAACTGCAAATTATTTTGACCAGGACTTCAAGACACTCTTTACAGCTACACAATACAATCTGACAGGGAACTGGAGAACAGAGAAGATGAACAACCATTGGAAGTGGAAGAAGAAGACCTCAGGGATAATCCAAAGCATGACAAGGGAGCAGCAAGGCCAGCGGTTTGGCACTCAATCCAAAACTGGGGAACCAAAGTTGCTGGCCAATGTGGCAGTAATGGCGACTCTGTACGCAGCCATGGGAGCATACTGAGTCCCAGGTGGGGATTGGTGGGGTGAGATGTTAGTGAGTGTGCTTCACTTGAGGGGCTTCAGCAACCCAGGCAGATGCAGAGGGATGAGCTGTCACCAGAGCAGCAGGGAGAGTGTATTGTGACCAGGCTTGGGTGGCTTCGGCAGCAGGTGAAGCCATGCCAGCAGGAGCACCACCTCCAGCTGGACCAGCACCAGGGCCAATACCTGCCCCTATTATGCCATCATTTCCTGAGGGAAGGAAGCTGAAGGCTACTTTTGAAGGCAAACTGAAAGATTACTATATTTTTCTAACCCAGATGGCCAGATTCACGGTGGAGTGGGAGCACACCTTCAAAGGGAGTCCAAAGTGAGGTGTGTGGTGGCCCAATTGGGAGGGATGGGCTTGTGACTAACCAGTGAGCCTTTATGATGCAGATGCCCTCAAACTAGCAAACTTCTGATTGTTCACGAACCAACTGATATGTCAATTCAAGGATCCTGTCCACCTGGCCAACTCCTGTCTCATGGTCTTAAAGCAGGGAAATCTGTCAGTGGCAGAGTACGTGGAAGAGTTCCAGTGACTGGCACATCAGGTCCCAGATTGTCTGAAGCCACAAAGATTTAGTATTCCCAAGAGGAATACTGGATCTTTGGTCTGTGGTGCAAGATAACCCCGACACCTTGATGTATGGATGTTACTAGCCACAGAAGTGGAGACCTTGAGGCAGTGGGTTAAGAGACAAAAGCAGAGCCCCACTCCAAAATATCAGATGAAGAGCAGTGGCAGCAAAAAAATGGGGAGAGACAGTGGAGAATTAACATTCAATGAATGAGAGAAGTGCATGCAACAAAGGTTGTGCTTGTAATATGTGGCCATGAGGGGCAGAGAATTGCCAGTTGCCCAGAGGAGCTGAAAACAGCCAGTGAAAAGGGACAAAGAAGACTGAGACTAAAGGCAAGGCCCAAGGAAGCTCATCCACCTCAGTTCTAGCCATGGAGGAAGTAAGATGCAGCCACGTAGCAGAAGGAGAAGACAGTGTAGAGAAAACTGGAGAGAGCGATGAGGAACCGGTGGTTGAGGAAACAGGTTGAGCCTGCCCTAAGCGCTAAAGAGCAGGTGACTTCTCCAAGGCATCATGAGACTGTTGCTGTCCCAGTCACCTTTGTCCAGATGGATGGCTGGGAGATGCAAGGAGGATTAGTAAAACATCAAAGCTCACCAGTTTATTTAGGCATGGAAGATCATTGGAAGACTATTCAGTTTGTTCTGGACCCCATGACCAACTATGCAGTGGCACTGGGATTGAAATGGCTTAGGTCCCATGACCCACATCTCAAAAGGAGCACTGGGGCTGTTTTTTTTCCCTTAGCGAGGGTGCTGTGGGCACACATGGACTACTTGCCTTCTGAGTGCTGAGAAGCATAAAGACAAGAGGCCAGGGACTGACAAAGTCATGGAACAGCTAAGAGGGTTTGCAGACAAGATTGCTGGAGAAATTTCCAGAGAAACATATTCAGACATGAGGGAAGTTGGGTCAGAGGAGGAGTGTGACATCCTGCCATCTAACAGAGAATGGACTGTGCTATTAAGTTGGAAGCAGGAGCTAAGTTGCCTAAAAACTAATTGTATTTCATGTCTCACAAAGAAATGGAAGTACTAAGAGAATTCATGGACAGCAGAGGTTCATCAGGCCGGCTCAGTCAGCCCTGGAAGCCCCAGTTTTCTTCTGGGGAAACAAGGATGGGTCCTTAAGACTGGTGATGGATTTTCAGGGGTTGAATATGGTATGCACTTCCAATAAGTGCTCCCTCTGATGAAAGACCTGTTGGCACAATTGGTGACAGAGCAAATTTTCACAAAGCCAAATTTGAAAGGTGTGTACTATTGAGTGTGCATAGGGAGGGGGAATGAGTGGAAGACCATGCTCAATGCCCCTTTGGGAGCTTTTGAATATTTAGTAATACATTTCAGATTAAGCAGAGCTCCTGGAGTTTTCATGCAGCTCATCAATGAGCTGTTACACGAGCATCTGTATAAACAGGCTTTGGCTTACCTACATGATATATTGATTTATAGTTGTATGAGGAACATGTTACTTTGGTGACAAAGGTTTCAAAAAAAATTGTTAGCTAACAATCTGCATGTGAAATTGTCAAAATGTGAATTTCATGCTGACACATTTGATTAGTTGGGGTACCACATCTCTAAATGGGGAATACAGATGGATCCCACAAAGGTACAAGGGGTATTAGGATGGGAGCCCCTAAGAACCATAGGTAGTTGCAAAGTTCCTGCTTACGTAGTTTTCCCTTCACCATCCTCCAAATGGCTGATGCTGCTAGACAGAGGAAAAGGATGAAAGTGGGCTATGCAGATGTAAAAATACTTTGTAAGAAAAAGCTTCTTTGGCAGAGTCTTTGTTAACTGAGATATGCCTACATTCAATTTAAAGTCCTCTTGATCAGATCTGTGAGACTCCTAGCCTATCACAATCAGGTGCAGCCCATCTCTTCCCAGAAGTCCTTCTTTATGGAAGTGATGGTCATGGTCAAGAAGGCAAATCTTCATAAAATCACAAAATCATGAAGTTGGAAAGAGCACAAGGGCTATCCAGGCTAACCCTTGCCATGCAAGAATACACAATCAAAGCACTCCCAACAGATGGTCATCCAGCCCCTCTTTAAAAACTTCCAAAGAAGGAGACTCTACCACTCCAAGGCAGTATATTGCACTGTTTTAAATTGCATCAGGAAGATCTTCCTAGTATTTAAGTGGATTCTCTATTCCTGAAATTTGAACCCATTGCTCCATTGCAGCAACAGAAAACACATTTGCTCCATTCTCCATTTAACATTCTTTCAAATATTTAAACACGGCTATTGTGTCACGTCTTAACCTTTTCTTCTCCAGGCTAAACGTACCCAGATTCCTAAGGTGCTCTTCATAGGACATGATTTCCAGTCCTTTTACCATTTTGGATGCCCTCCTTTGGACACGTTCCAGTTTGTCAATATCCTTTTTGAATTGTGGTGCCCAGAACTGGACGCAGTGCTCGGGGGGGGGGTCTGATTAAAACATGATAGAGTGAGGTTTCTCAACCTAGACACTGTGCTCCTATTGATATAGTCTAGAATTGCATTGTTTATTTTAGCTGCCACATCTTTACCAACACCACCATTTGCACAGTCATTTGTTTATTTGAAATATTTTTTTTCTTCCTATGCCATGACCTTCAACAAAGGAGGAGTAATGAGATGATCATGTTGCCCTGATGTCCATCCGCTTCCAACCCAGGGCCTTATTATCACTTGTAAAATACTGGATGTTGTATATTCCAGTATTGCTTGTTCCCATGTGGATCAGCAAGAAGGATTTCTGGTCAGTGGGCTAGATGAATCTTGTCACATCTTGGATCCCCATACCAAGAAGGCAAAATACTTCTTGAGACAGTCTGCCAGTTCCATGCACTGCTGCCTGTACCCTTCTCAAAAGGAGGACACCAACAACAACTACGTCTGATGTAAAGTTGAAGGCTTTCATGGTTGGAATCCATAGGTTGTTGTGGGTTTTCCGGGCTTTGAGACCGTATTCGATTAGTATTTTCTCCTGACATTTCACCTGCATCTGTGGCTGGCATCTTCAGAGGATCTAATGGCATGGAAATGAGACAAAGTATATATACTTGTGTAGTCTCCGGGTGGGAGGGAGCAATTTGCATATGTTACAGTTGGCCTGTGTAATGACCTATTGTTAAATGGGATATCCCCCAGGGTTGTATTGTTAGTCAGGGGATATGCATAACAGTGCATTAAGTACATTAGCAATCTATTTTATTGTTTCGTGTAGAGGGACCTCCAGAGTCTGGGTGATGTTTATCGGCATAGTTTGAGTCTTGATTTTAGTGTTCTTCAGTACTGGTAGCCAAATCTTGTTTACTTTCTGAGTTTCTTCTTTCCTGTTGAAATGGTCCATGTGTTTATGGATTTCAATGGCCTCTCTGTGTAGTCTGACATACTAGAATTTCCGTGCTTTCCAGTCCAGAATTTCTGTGCTTTCAAAAACCATTCTGTGTCCAAGTTGGTTTATAACATGTTCTGCTACTGCTGATTTTTCTGGGTGGATCAGTCTGCAGTGTCTTTCATGTTCTTTGATTTGTGTTTGGATGCTGAGTGTTGTAGTCACTATGTAGACCTGCCCACAACTGCAAGGTTTGTGATAAACTCCAACAGAAGTTAGAGGATCCCTCTTGTCCTTTGCTGAATGTAGCATTTGTTGAATTTTCTTGACCGACCAACTTTTTATATTGGTGTATTGGTGGAAGTAGAGGAGAGAAGAAGCTCATTGATGGCTGAAGTGAATGCTGTGAGTGCCTGAGACTCATTGGTTGCAGAATGTGTCTGGGTTTCTTTGGTTGTGGAGATGATACTGCCTTGTGAGCAGGATGGGTGTCTGTAGGAGATCAGGACTGTAGACAGCACCTAGAATAGCAAGAGGGTCTGTTCTGATTAATTCTCCATACCTCATTGTACATCGGTAGGTGGAAAAATCCTGACCATAATAATATTGATCCAAATAGACATAAGCTTACTGATGATGGACCAGACTAGGCACCTACAGTAATAGTAATCAGGATCATAGTACTCCACAACCTCATCAGAGAGACAATCTCCTTCAGAGAGGGAAGGATAATACCAATGATGTTGTGAGGATGGAGCATGGTGCCTATAGCTGAACCACCCTAATTCAACGGCCCTGGGAGAAGGGCGATGGAATCATCTGGATGTTTGATGAACCAGAGAAGGTTGATCTCAAACCTTTGAAACTGATGAAATGGAGAACTGGGACGAACTTGAAGACAAGCATTTTGATGTAAGCACATGCTGAGCAGGAGGTGAAGGCAGGAGTGAGGCATCCCTGGCAGGGCAATTGGAGATGGCTACAGCTCAGACTGAGCAAGAGGACCCAGTGAAGGCCGAGGCCCATGAGAGGGAGAGTCAGCTATCTCATATCTGACATGGCTGATGCTTGGATGACTCCTGGAGAGTGGTGTGGAGTTGAAGGCTGAAAAGTCAGAGTTAGAGAAGAACGAGGAATTGGGTAGCCTGGCGATGCTGGTCCAGAAGCAATCATAGAGATCTTTGGATCTTTTTCTTTTTGTGGCACCTGCTTTCAGTGCACTGAGAAGCAGATTTGAGATTGAGACAGCATCCCAGTGTTGAAGGAACCCTGGCACAGGAGGCATTGTCCTTCAACTTGCTGGTATTAACAGCAAGATCCAATGCGGGACGCTTGGCATTTTTGGCAGCAGGAGCCTTGGCAGAAGGTCATTTGGATGCAACTTGTGAAGCAGAAGACAGAGGAGTCAATACTGAGCAAGGGTGCAGAATTGAAGATCTATTGGACATCAAAGGAGCATCCAGACAAGTCAAGTCCTGCCCACAAGAGAGGGCCTTTAGGCAAAAAAAAAAAAAAAGTATTTTTTGTGGGCCTGCAGAGTCATCACCTTACAGCATGTACAGGGTCTGATATTGTGATTTTTCTCCCAGGTGCAAAAGGCAATGGGACTGGCCATCAGTATTCAGGATTTTGCTGATTCAGGATCCACAACACTCTTTAAAAGACCCAGATGACACAACTACCAGAGAACCAGAGGTAGAGAGCGAAGCCACAAGAGGAGAAATCAAGAGAGAAGCTGAGGAACAGTTCAAGTCAAACTGAGTGATCAAAATTATCAAGCCAAATCACAGAAGAAAGTTGAGACGAGTAAGCAGTCTGAGTCAAAACTTAACGATCAAAAAGACAAACGTACAGCTAAATGTTTCTTTTTATGCTGATGCAGCAGTGGATGAAAAGGAACTGAACGTCTGCGAGGGAACATGGGTGGTCATATGTACTAGTGGAGGAGGGGCTACTGCCAAAATACTTGCATAACAGCTCTAGAAGTTTCCAAAAGATGCACTGTGCAGGCACAGTATAGCCATTTGTGTGAGTTCACAGATGACCACACAAAGAACAACAGTTACAGTGTTATCATGGTTATGATATGTCTGGTGAGAGCACTAGATATCCTTTTGATATCAAATAATTTGGCCTTTGCTTGACCTTTCTCTGCCACCCTACTCCACGTGTTTGCAGAGGTCCACCAGACAAGCACGTATTGGGCGCGGCCGTTAATAGTTGTACTTTCCAAACCTCATTCAGGCAGGCAACTTAAGCCTCTCCGATGCTTTAGGGAAAAACCTTCTTGCAAACCGGCTTTGCTCAGCGCGAATCTTTACAAAGACGCACGGCCAAGAGCCGAGCCATTCCTTTATATTGAACCATTTACATACTGGCCATACTATTGTCATCAAGCGCTAAGCCCATCATGCAAAACTTGGCCTTTTCCAACTCCTTTGTCCAGCTCCAAATTTCCTTTGTTCTCACCGAGAATGGCATAGCCTGTAGGTAAAATCCACCCTATAAAAAGTCCCCATTTTCGGGACTTCCTCGGATCACCCTGGACTTCCATCCCGCCTTGCTGTTGGTTTGTCCAGTGAACTCCCCTCAGCGAACTGCGCTTTCTTCCCTGCAATCTCCTCTTCTCTCCAGGACTACGAGACCAGGTGTCGTATTACCCATTCCCCAAAGCTCTCCATTTCTTTTTCTCAGTTAGTTAGTGTATGTCTTGTCTTTTGTGTTGCTTGTCTTCAATAAAATATTATTTGTTACTTTAAAAACCTTGTCTAGCCTCTCACTGACCCGATGCTGTATACATAGGGTTAAAGATCCTAGCTAAAGTTACCGTGCCTCTCGTTAGCTTAAGAGAGTGCTCAAGCTTAATTTCCCCCATCGTGCGTTTTTATTTGGTTATTTGGGCGCCCCTCCTGGGACCCCCAACATACAGGGTAACAACAGGTGAGCAACCTGTTCATCCTTCTCCCAGTGAAGGTCCATCAGGGCAAACAAAGATAATTCTATTCCCAAACTACACCTGTACCCAGACTAAATGGTTCTAGGTAACCTATATCCTTCCAGCACCAGTGCAGTTGTGTTGCCACTACACTCTTAAGCACATTGACCCTAAAGCTTGTGAATTCTGCTTGGCTATACTGTTTGGGGAGCTAGTGTCATATAGTGGTTTGAGTGTACAACTGTGACCCTAGAAACCCAGGTTCAATTTCTTGTGCAGTCATGGAAACCCACCGGGTTACCTTGGGCACATCACACACTCTCAGCCCCTAGAAAATAGAAAAGGTTTGCCTGAGGGTTGGCACAAGTCAGAAACAACTGGAAGGCACACAACAGCAACAAGATATTGTTTGGAGGCTTGCTTGTAGACATTTGTTTGTTAGGGGCATGAGCTCTGCTAAGCTGAGTTGCTTTGAGGCTTCCTTGTGAACTGCTGTGTGTGTTTAGGTGTACAATCCCTATTACTACACATGATTGAGTGGGGAGGGGTTACCCCTTATAGGAAGTGAATCACGGAGTTAAGGATGGAGCTCGCAGCCACTAGCTCTGTAAATTCACAGGTAGAGGGGCTACAAACAAGATCATCATGGTCTCACAGAGACTATGAAGGAGGAGGAGGAGGGGGGAGGAAGAGGAGGGGGAACTCCTGTTGCTGTTGTTGTTTGGGGACAGAATTGGCTTTGTTTGCCCTGATGGATGACCTTCATTGAGAGAGAGATGGGAGTGCAACTCTTTTGCTACTCTTTGAGCTCTCGGTACTTTTTGATACAATTGACTATGATATCTTCCCAGGCTGGTTGCATGAGCTTAAGGTGAGGGCACTGCTCTTATCTGCAGGTCTGATGCTATAATCACACACAAGTGTGCAGTTCAACTTCCTGCCTCCCAGTTGCCTATGAGCAAATTTGAATGGAATTTTTGCAACAACGTTTCTGTAGTTTACAATAACTATAGCCCTTTCATTCCTTTTCAGTGGAAAAGGATTAGTGTCCTCAACACTATCTGTACCCAGACTAAAATGGTAATTATAACAGTAGAATAACTTTGCCAGAAACCTAGTATTCCTGATGAACATTTCTATGTGGCCTGAAATGCAGGGGAGGGGGTCCCCACTCTCTTTCCAAAATTTCATCCCAAACCCTTGCAAGGTAAAGAGCATATAATACACAAACAGCCATTGCATTATTAGACTTGAAGAAATCTTTGGAAAGACATATATCATGATTCAACAGAACAGACAGACTGACCAAGGGCAGCTAGAGGCAAAACTGACAGAGTCATGCATCTCCCTGCTGCCTAGGAAATAACAGAGCCAACTATATCACAATTATATGACTTATGGTTGCCGTCAAACCTGAAAAGCGTCTGGACTCTTCTTATATCTTCGATAGCAGTGTGTGATGTGCAGAAATTATCAAACACTTTTGACAGCTTGAACTAAGCACTACTTAATCTCCATGCACCCTCCTGTTTCAAAATACACAAGAGCTGTTTGAAAGTTTAGAGACTGTAGTCACAGTCCCTTGAACACCATCTTCAGGTTTAGGCAGCATGTAAGTCCTGATAACATATGAAATTTATTAAATGGGTTTATATACACCTTCTTTGTAAGAGTTTTAACACAGGCCTACTAAATTTTTTCTCATAAGCCAAGGGAAGAAAGAGAGGGGGACTAGGTTGCCTTTGAGAGAACAATTAATTCAGCAAACCCAAATACAACACAAGTGATACAGCAGAGATACTATGTGTGAAATAAGCATGGTTGCATAAGTGCACGTAGAAAGACACATCCTTTCATTACTATAACCAGCCTGGCTGTACTAGGATCAGAGATGGTATCTCTACAAGCAACCATGACGTTGGATTCTCTGATTACCAGTGAGCATGGCTATTAAAAAAAATTACCACCTATAACTTCCTGAATCTGAACTCATCCTGATCTTCCCCTCAATCCCAATGTCTTTCTTTTCTACATAAATAAGCACACACACACACACACACACACACACACATATGCACACCAGAGATCAGTAATGAGAGCTCACTAATGGATTGGCTTAAGTATAAAACAACATCCCATCACTGTTCCAGAAAATAATCAATCAGGCACTTAATTTTAAACGTAAAAAACTAAGCTGCCTAGAGACTGTTAATAGATAACCAAATAAATTAACAGTTGTGGGTGGGTTTTCATTTGAGACAAGGTCAAATTGCTTGCTCTCACTTCCCGCCTGCCCGCCGGCCCGCTCCCTCCCTTCTCCTCTTTTAAAAGCTCTCTGTTAATGCTGTCCTTGGGCTTGAGCTGATTTTTGATAAGAGGATGAGAAATTGTGTAAGGCCATCATGTTCAAAAGGTTCCTGCAGACGCTTGCTAGGGGTTCCTAAACAAGAAATTATCAGAGACCAGCTTCCCTGGAAACAGCTTTTCTGTCCCTTACCCATGTACCTACTGGAATTCCTTCTTCTGCATAACTGTGAATGGATCAGGAGGTTTGCTTTCTCTTTTGCTTCTGGCCGCTCTACTTTTAGGGTGACATTGGAAAATACAAGGGTCACCAAATGTTTGATTGCAATTTCCATCATTCCTTGCCACCGGCTATGCTGGCTGACTATAGTTTAACCACACTCGCAGTGATGATACAGATTGATGGCAAGTATTCTGTATTAAGTTAGGGCCCTACAACATACCCTGCACTGCTCTGCAAAAACTTGCTTCCAACATGTTAAAAGCCAGAAGAAAAAAATGGCAAATAGGTTAGACATAAGTGTCATGGCAAAAGTTCAGTGATTCTTCAGCAAACATGATGACGATCATGCTGATGACAACGACAATGAAGATGATGATTTTATTAACCTTTACAGTCTACTCTTCCTCCAAGAAGGTCACGGTGATATGAGTAATTCTGTCTCCCAACTTCATAGTAAACTTGTGAGATCGATCATACTGAGAATTAACTGCCGTAATTGTGGAGGAGAGGGACTTCAACCTGTGATGCTCTAGCACAGTGGTTCTCAACCTAGGGCCCACAGAGCCTTGCTGCTGGACATCAAGAGTGGAGACATGACACCGAGTGGCATGCGGGTTCCAAAACTGCTCCCTGATTTGGGCATGCACACATGCATGCCATCATGTTCTTTGGCACCCACAATCCTTGCTGCCACATCCCTGATGAAAGAGACATGGTGTCAGGCATGTGCACACATCCAAACTGTTCCATATGAGGGAGCAGTTTCAGCATCCACGCACATTCTTCCACTGCTGTATCCCTGACTAAAGGGACATGGCAGCAAGCATGTGCTTACATCCAAACTATGTATCTGGAGACCAGGGTATGCATCCCCACTTGGACATGGAAACCCACTGGGTGACCTCAGGAAAGTCACATTCAGCCTCATAGAAAGGCAAAGACAACAGCAACAAAGCTTGCCAAGTAAACCTCCATGATAGGTTTGCCTTATGTTTGCCATACGTCAGTTTTCAAAGGGGAGAGACATGGCTAGAAAGAACATCCTCCTGTCAGCTGCTTTGTTGTTGTGTGCCTTCAAGTCACTTCTGACTCATGGCAACCCTAAGGTGAATTTATCACAGGGAGGTTTGGAAGGGGCAAGATTTGTTCAGAGAGGGCTTGCCTTTGTCTTTCTCTCAGGCAGAGAGAATGTGACTTGCCAAGGTTACCCAGAGTCTGAGTGGGGATTTGAATCCTAGTCTCCAGAAGCCTTATATAAATAAATAAATATTTGAATATTTAAACCTAAATTTAAATATTTAAATCTTGAGTCTTAGGGGTCCCTGGCAAGAATTTATATTTATAGGGTCCCTGGTAAAGAAAAGGTTAAGGACCACTGCTCTAGCATTAATCCATGACTCTTGGCCTAAGCTTCCTCCAATCTCATTCCTTCAAGAAATGCATGACTACAGCTCCTACTGCCACTGGTTTAGGAAAAGTGGAGTTGGGAATTCACAAACATCTTGGGGGGCCAGAGTTTTCCCAATTTTGTGGCAGACTGCAGAACACAAACCCAAAGGGTTCCAGTTAGAAAGAAAGGGATTTTAACTAAATATTAGGAAGAGCTTCCTGGTGGTATGAAATATTTGACAGTGAAACAGACTGCTTTGAAAACTGGTAGACTGTACTTCATCGATGTGTTAAAAGAACAGATTGGATGGCTACCCATCAGAGATTCTAATATTTCTACATGACCAAAGGGTTGAACTCAGCAGCCTCTAAGGTCCACTATAATTCTACCTCCGTTACTAAGTACATGAAAGGGTGTTTTAAGTGGTGGCACCCCATTTGCGGAATGCCCTCCCCAAAGAGCATTACCACTTTTTTAATGCCAGCTGAAGGCCTTTTTGTTCACCCAGGCATTCAAAAAACTTTACTGCTTTTACATCTTAGTAAATATGCTGGAACGTTGTTGTTCTGATGCTGCTCCTTTGATATTGGTTTCTTCAGTCAATGGTTTATTCTCTTTATTTTAAAATTTTTAAATCTGTTTTTAAATGTTTACTTAGCAGGCAGTTTAAAAAGTGACTAGATAAATGATCCAAGCACTAGTCTCCTACTACCCTGAAGGATGGACACATCTGGAATAAAATTAAGCAAGGCAGTAAGAAAAGATAAACAGTAGGATTGGGGACACAAACTGAATTTTCCATCCATGCCTTCCTCAGAGAAGATAGATATTGAGCTAGCCTGAAATCAACTTGTGTCACTTCCAACAACATTATCTCCTTACAAGGGAATATTCTGAAAAGAAAAAATGATCTGGCTGGAAAATTCATACTGAGCCCTTTGCCTTTTCCATCCTTTTCTAATGCAAATAGAAACAATTAACCGTTGTTACACTGATGCTGCTGAAAAGATGCCAGCTAAAGAATGCAGCAGAAGAAAATGTGCACACTAATTGTATACTCCCTGCTAATCTAAAACCACCAGCTCAGCTCACCCAACCAGCCTGTCTGCTAGAAGCTAGAAAATTAAATGTTATCTGCATTATGGACTAATAGCAAAAAGTAAACCAAACAGGTTGGGGTAATTATCTCACTTGAGGTTAAGGAAACATAAACATTGAATTTTAAATACCTCCTGCTACCATGGGATAAAACAAGATGCCTCATAATTAATGCTAGCTAATTCTGCCTCCCGTTTTTGGAACAAAGATAAAAAGCCAATCAATTTTTATAGCCATTATAACACTCCCACAAAACTTAGTCGTCAATTTTCAAGTCTGCACTGATTCTCAACTGATTTGCCAGCCAGGCAGTGTTTGCAACAACTTTGGAGAAAGGTTGTGATTCTGTGCTCTCCCAATTAGCCAGCTCCTCCTCTTATATCACTTTCACACTGCTCAATTATGGCAGTTCCATACCACTTATGGCATCTTGGGATTTGTAGTTTGGGGAGACACTAGAGCACTCTGGCAGAGAAATCTACATACCACACAAAACTACAAATCCAAGGATTCCACAGAATGGGGTCATGTCAGTTCAAGTAGTGTTTAACTGCTGCAATTATGTAGCATGAAAGAGACTTTCGTAGCATTGGTGGCTTCAGCTTGGGAAATGGGATAAGAGCGCCTGTCTCTCATAAAAATACGAATTCCCATCATTTTTGCACATGTTCTGCCTTGGGTTGTAAGCTGGGAGAAAGGCAGAATATAAATGGCATACGTAATGTATGTACATATTCTGTGGCACCTGCCCAGGTCTACATTCTCCAGGTAATGTACCCACTTATTGTCCCAGACTTTTCACCTACCATGAGCATGCAAAAGTGAGATACAAAGGTGAGAAGATGGAGAGGCTTCTGTCACTTGGCTTACACTTTCCTCTCTGGATAGCAGTATAGTCTGGGTTCCAGATAAAGAAAGTGAATAGGTAATGAAGAAAGACAAAAGGAAGCCATGAACCTACTCAGGGATAGAGGGCCCTGGAGAGCATTTTGGCCAAATTCCAACCCACCTAGCACTCCCTGCAACCTAAAGTTAGAATTCATGGGAACCCAGATGGAAATCATTAAATATCCATGGTGTTAGATAGTGTCAGTAGTTATGTGAACTCACCCTCGTCACAGATTATACACCTTCAGGAAAGAGCTGGTTGGACAAAATCCAGTTGCCAAAGTGAAAAGAGGGTAAAGTTCACAATGATACTTATCATGTTTACATAGCATTTGGAACATTTAAACCTCTTTGCAGACAGTTTTCCAGTATGTGTACCTCTCTCTATAACTTTAATCAAGTCACCAGGGCCGAACAAACTGCAGCTAAGAGTACTAAAGGCACTTGCTGATATAATCTCAGAGCAGCTGTCAATAATATTTGAGAATTCTTGGAAGACAGGAAAAGTTCCAGCAGGGTGGAGCAGGGCAAATATTGTCCCCATCTTCAAAAAGGCTAAAAAAGAGGACCTGAACAACTAGCAATTGGCTAGATAAGAATACCAGGAAAGATTTCAGAACAGTCTGTGCACACGTACCATGGAATGCTGTTATTACTAAAAGTTAGCTTGGGATTTTCAAAAATATGTGGTGCCAAATGCATCTTATCTCTTTTTTTTGACAGAGCTTCAGGTTTGGTAGATCAGTGGAATGTTCTGTATGTAGTATTCTCTTGATTTCAGTAACGGGTTTGACAATGTCCTCCATGATATTCTTGTAAGCAAAGTGGTGACTCTATGGGCTTGACAGTGCTACAATTAGGTGGATCTGTAATTGGTTGAAAGACTGAATCCAGAAAATGCTCACCAATAGTTGCTCTTCATCCTGAAAGAAAGAACTACTGGGACATGTCTGGGACATGTCCTGGACCTGGTGTTATTTAAAATCTTCATAAATGACTTAGATAATGGAATAGAAGACATCACTATCAAATCTACAGATAACACCAAAAGAAGAAATGAGTAGTAAATACACCAAGGGACAGGATCAGAATTTAAAATGACCACAGCTTGGAAAACTGAGTCAACCCTAACAAAATGAACTTAAACAGGGCTAAATGTAAAGGTGCTATATCTTGGCAGGAATAATGAAATGCACATATATAGGATGGGTGACACCTGGCTTAAAAGCAGTACATATGAAAAGTATCTAGGGGTCTTAGTACACCACAAGCAAAATAGGAGTCAACAGTGTGATGCACTGGCCAAAAAGGCCAATACAACTCTGGCCTGCACCAAGAAGAGCATAGTGTCCAGATCAAAGAAATAATAGCCACTGTATTTTGCTTTAGTCAGAGCTCTCCATATCTAGTTCTGGGCACCACAATTCAAGGATATTGAAAGCTGGAACAAGAGTACCAGTCTATTCTGCTTTGGTCAGACCCCACATGGAATACCGTGTCCAGTTGTGGGCACCACAATTTAGGAAGGATATTGACAAGCTGGAACATGTCCAGAGGAGGGTGACCAAAATGGTAGAAGGCCTGGAAACCATGTCCTATGAGGAGCAGCTTAGGGAGCTAGGTATGTTTAGCCTGGAGAAAAGAAGGTTAAGATATGGCACAATACCTCTGTTTAAATATTTGAAGGGATGTTATATGGAGGATGGAGCAAGCCTGTTTCCTGTCGTTTCAGAGACTAGGATTCAGAGCAATGGCTTCAAACTTCAGGAAGAGAGACTACACCTAAACATTAAGAAGAACTTCCTGACAGTAAGATCAGTTCAACAGTGGAATATGCTGCCTCAGAGTGTCGTGGAGCCTCCTTCTTGGCAGTTTTAAACAGAGGGATGACAATCTGTCAAAAATGCTTTGATGGTCTATTTCAGCATGGCAGAGGATTGGACTCAATGGCCATTGTGGCCTCTTCCATCTCTATGATTCTATGATTCTATGTGCAAAGAAGGGCAACCAAAAAGGAAACTGAGCCTTATAAGGAACAGCTTAAGGACCTGGCTATGTTCAACTCGGAGAAGAATGAGAGGTAACATGATACCTATCTTTACATAAATGAAGGGATGTCATGTAGACAGATGGAGAAAGCTTACTTTCCTTTGCTCCAGAGAGTAGAATATGAACCAAAGGATTCAAATTACAAGAAGAGATTCTACCTAAACATTAGGAAGAGCCTCTTTACTGTAACACCTATTTGACAGTGAAATAGATTGCTTCAGGTTTGGGGGCTCTCCCCTTTTGAAGGTCTTTAAACAGACATTGGATTGACATTTTTCAGGAGTGCTTTAGTAGCGCATTCCTGCATGGTAGGGGGGTTGCAGCTCCTTCCTAGTCTAAGATTTTATTTTATCTGTAAAATACATATGGGAGACAGACTGAGAAACAGTGCCTAAAGCTATAAAGAGTTCCAGGTTAAGATAATAACTGGAGGCCACATTCAGTCTCTGTGTGACTTCGCTACACTAGAGATGTGGCAACTAGGAACAAGGCAAGTCTGTTTGAGAAGCCTGGTTTTGGTTTCCTTCCTCATTTCTTCTTTAGACAGGGCTGGGGGATCTATGCTACCTGATATGTTGTTGGACTCTAATCCCCATTAGTCTTGGCCAACCTAAGCAATGATGAAATGCTGGGAGATGTAGTCCACTGACATGAAGAGAGCCACAAGTTGTCAAACCCTGTTCTAAACCAAGATATTGTTACATGCCTTCAAGCTGATGCAAACTTATGGTGACTCTATCATAGGCAGAATTTATTCAAAGAAATTTTGTCACTGCCTTCCACCAAGGCTCAGAAAGTGTGACTTGCCCAAGGTCATCTAATAGATTTCCATGGCTGTGAGAATTTTGAACCCTGATCCTGCAGAGTCCTAGTCAAACATTCAAAGCATTCAAGCCAGCTTTTTAAAAGCAAATTACTTCTGACCAAATGTCACAAAGGCAGCATCAAACTGCAAACAGCCTACCCATCCCTTTTCTTCCCCAAGTTCAAGAGATGTATAATTTACTGTTTGCCAATGACAAGAGGTACAAGCTTGCCAGCAAGTGTCTCATGTATTCACCATGAATTTAAAACATACACACACAAGAAGATTCTAATAGATCATTTGGGGTTTAATTGACAACATGAATTAAATCCAGATCAATTTGCATTCATAGAAATCCCACAAAAACCACAGCAGCTTGACAGCTGGAAAGCGATAAGCAGATCTATAAAGCAGCTCTGAAGAGCAACCTCATATCTCACTTGTTGGAAGAGAAGGAAGCCCTTAGTAAAGAACAGAAAGCTGGTTAACTACTTACACAGAAGACCTATGGTGAATGGAAATGACAAATGTCAGTTCCAGCAATAGTTGACATCCATGGGGCAACTTCTGTAGGAACTTCCCTTGGTGTACAAAATGTACATTTTCAGTTTGAAATATCAAATGAATATTTGTACATACTGGTAATTCCTATAATCTTAAAAGGCCCCCAAGAAACTACAAAAATATCCACCTTTACCAGCAAATCTTGAAGTTATCGACTGAATGTTAAAATGGCAAGCTTGTTTCTGTTAGTTACCACAGTGTAAAATGTTAAAACAAGCCCCTTGTGACCAACATTTCTGGTAGCTCTCCCTGGACTTCCTAAAAACTTCAGAGCAACCAATGAACAGTAACATTTGCCAATCTGACACCAGGCTGAAAATGACTGTTGAAAACTGGTCTCTTAAGTGAAGCCTGAACTTCTTAGTTCCAGTTGCAAAGAGAGAAAACCCATTCTAATGAGAAACATACCGGTACATACTCTCAGGTTAACATTAGTTCAAGTAGTGGCAGTAGTGCATAAACGACAATGGTTTGTAAACACAATCATGGAGAATGTGTGCAAGTTGTCCAAAGGGGATTTGCCACAGTCCCCAAACTATATGCATCATCTTCAAGTAATGCTGGAGAAGGTGCACATACAAACAACATTTATCACACTGGGCACAAACTGGGCACATTTCTCCCCTAGGGACAATGGGTATTTCCTGGGCAAAATACATTTACATGGAGACTACGCACACTAAACAGGCAATATAAAAGATGTCTTTCACTGATTTACATTCTTCAAAGACCCATACAGATTGGGCAATGTGCAGATTACCCACCAACACTGTTGATTTGCACATATTCTCCACGCTCTTGTATGTGAAAGTGCACAATCAGCAGTGTTTAAGTATATTCACCAGTTAATTCATAAGTACTAAAATATATGCACACAGAAGTTTCATATGAAAAGGTCATCCATAGATCTTGAATCTCAGACGACTCTCATTTGACTGTCAACTAAAACTAGTCTGAGCTCCCAAGATCAGACACAAGAGGGGTTAAAACACTAACCCTCCAGATGCTTTGGACTACGTAATGCCTTATTAGTTGGGGCTTCTCAGAGATGATGAAAATATCAGAATTACACCTGTTGACCTCAGCAAGATGCACACACTGTCCATGTTCTCAGTGGTGACTGGTGGGCTTCCATGTCAGTGTAACAGTGAATATGTGGTGGATTTTACTCCAAGATGCTGATTTTCAGAACACGGTTCAGTACACTGGACACACACTTTAAAAATCAGATTAAAACCCAATGTAGATTCACCAACCTACCAGCAAGGAACCTGCAGCTGCTACTGAATGTTCTTTCAAAAGATACAACCAGCCCACAGCCCACACACCAAACTTTTCTTTCATACAAGAACTGAAATTGTGACACAAAACTGAAATCTCCAGGAAGAAAATACTATTCAAATGGTGTAACAAATGTAGTTTGGAGAGTCTGTTGTCTGAGTGGCAAAGCTTTGCTAAATTTACATAGAATCAATTTTGCACTGGGGGAAAGAAGAGACCCAACAAAAGAAATCTAAATTTAAAATGTGTTCTCTTTGTTTGTTTCTTTCTTTCTGTCTGTCTGTCTGTTTTAAATGACATCAGTTGATCATCAAACCCCATTTGAGAAACAAAACAACAGTAACAGAATGCTGGTCAGTGTGTCAACTACAGACCTCAGAGTATTTAAACAATAACAATAAAAATAGTAGTCTCCCACCCTGGACTGATTGGCATGATTTTTTTTATGACAAGTGCATATTAAATAGAACTTGGGAAAAAAGTACCTTTTTGGACTACAGCTTTCCAAATTTGGGAGCTGTTCTCCAAAAAAGCATTCTTCTCCCTCAGTTTTGACATTAAGATCTCTCTGCAAAGACTGGGTTGCAACTCTCAGACTAGTTGTCCTTTCAAAATTAAATCAAATCAGTCCAAAGAAGGTGCCAATTCTTACAAGCCGAAATCCTCTATGCCAGTTATTTGGCATCACTGTTGGGCCCAACAACATTTACAGAACTTATTCTGTTGCATACAGTTAATGGTGAGCATTCTGGACCAGCTGCGTTGTGACTTTTGAGCGCTTGATGCCGCCTTGATGCTGCGGAGGTGCTAAGAGCCCCCTGCATGCCTATCAGTTTTGTAGGAAGACAAGTTTTCTCAGCAACCCAAAGAATGAAGCCCTTGAAATGTTACTTCCCTCCCAACACAATTTCCTTCAAAAAGGGGGAGAAGAGGTAAGAAAAGGAACAAGGTTACCCTCTTTCACCCCAGCGAAATCCATCCCTTTTTTCTGCCATGCTTGCGACCCACCCCACACAGGAAGCAAAATGTTTTATGTGAAGGGAGCCGAAGGAGCAAAAGAAAGAAGAGAGAGAGACTTCGCAAAATCTATAAGGCTGCTCTGGCAGATGACCTGCAGCTGTCCCTCTGCAAATGCCCATTCACAGCTCTTGACTGGTAAAGAACAACTTCGTCTTTCGGCAGGTGGGATTCACACAAAGCGGGCAACTCAGGGTCAACTGCTTGGAGCATATTTCATTTGACTGGAGATGCGAGTAGACCAAGTCCGCCAAAGCCTGAAAAACCAACAGAAATTAAGTATTAAAACTTGCAATAAATATACAGTAAAAGCAAATCATAATTCAGATGTGAAGCCACATCACAGTACAGACTTTTTCAAAGTTTGGCAGCGGGGAGGTTGAATGCTAATATTAGTCTGACCTAGAGCAGAACCACCAAATCCAAGGGACTCATCTACTCTAGCTGGTACTGACTAAAGACATTCAGGTACTTGCACATGTAGGTCTGTATGTATATGTGTATATGTGTGTCTGTCTCTCAGACCTATGTATGTGTGAGTATAAGTATATATACACACACGCAATGGATGTAAAAGGGAGAAAGGGAGGTGGAGGAGAAAAAAGAAAGCATGCAGCTGCACCTTTAAGACTAACTGGTTTTCATTTTAGCATGAGCTTTCGTGGGTATAAACCCACTCCTTCAAATGCAGTGCGTGTGAAACCGAAAAACAGAAAAAGCGGGCTACAACACTTAACTGATGCAACCCATCAGCGAAGTCCATCACTGCCAAAACAGCATAGTGTTCACAACAAAAAAAAGTTCTGAGAGTGAAGTACAAGCTGTTTTATAGGCTTTGAAGACGGACTGGGTTGATCTTTCCTGAGTGCTGGAAATCTTTAAAAACAGAAAACCAGAGAGGGAAAAAAACTCCAAATGGATAATCAAAAAAGTGTCAACAGGACAATTAATATTATAACAAACACTTGTTGTTGTTGTGTGTCTTCAAGTTGTTTCTGACTTATGATGACCCTAAGGCAAACTCACCATGGAGTTTTCTTGGCACAATTTATTCAGAAGGGGTTTGCAACTGCCTTTCTCTAAGCCTAAGACAGTGTGACTTGCTCAAGGCAATCCTGTAGGTTTCCAGGGCTGAGTAGGGATCTGAGCCCAAGTGTTCCAGAGTCATAGTCCAATATCCAAACCACAATGCCACGCTCCCTCTCATAAGAAACACAGGGGATACAAAACAACGGAAGCGTATAGGCAGTACAATATAGTACAGTATCCCTTACAAGACCATATGTAAGCAAACAATGAGAGTTTTTTCCCCTCTGGTTTTCTGTTGGTGCTTTACTTGTTTAGAGAACCTCCCTTGTTTCCTGTTTGGAAATCTTTTAACAAAACCATCATGTTCTAAACTTGGCTGCAGAATACCAGTTCAGTAGCAGTAACAGAATAGGAAACAGGAAAATAGCTTATGGGCATCTTCTTAGAGACAGCTTTCATTTTCATTATACTTATTTCATTGCATTTCTCCCTTTTAAAAAAATCATCTCTGTAACATAATTGCTGAGGTACATACTGCCGTAATCTTAAAAGCCAGATGATTGATCAACTGGACTAAATCCATCAGCTAGCCTCAATATGGATAGGCCCATTGAATCAAGTGCTGAATGGTTAAATTGATATTTATGTAAATACCAATGATTCACTGGGTCTACTCTGATAGGCTAAAGCCTCTGAACCAACTGGCAGCTTAGCATAAAAGAAGCTACAGGCAAAGCATCTCCTATGAATAAAGTAGGAGAAATTAAGTAGGAGAAATTCAGAAGAAGGTGGTAGAAGAAATTTCATTCCAACTCAAAAATACAGGTTGATCATTCCTAACCTAGAAATCCGAAAACCTCCAAAACCCAGAATGTTTTGCCATCAGCTTCTGCCTTTTGAGGCAGTGGCTGCAGCACTCCTGTTCATTCGTCTCTCAGATTCTCAGTCCCTCTCCAGCCTTGCGTCTCAAGCACAATACAAGCAGTGAACAAATAATAATAATAATAATAATAATAATAATAATAATAATAATAATAATAATAAAAAGTAGTAGTAGTAGTAGTAGTAGTAGTAGTAGTAATATTTATATCCCGCCCCTCCACATGGATCGAGGCGGCGAACAACATGAATTACATTATACATTAAAATACATTAAAAGACGTTAAAAACATACCCAATCCTCTCTACCCACCAACCCACCTAAACCAACCCCTTAAAACACACAACAATTAACAGTTCATCAATTAACTATTAGCAAAGCAGCAAAACAATTGATGGGAGGCGATGGAAATGCTAGTCTTGGAAGGCCTGTCGGAAGAGATCAGTCTTGACTGCTTTTTTAAAGCAGTCAAGACTGGTAATATGCCGGGTCTCCTCCAGCAGGCCATTCCATAACTTGGGAGCAATAGAAGAGAAGGTCCTCTGGGTAATAGCAGCCAACCTAGTTCTGACTGGCTGCAGTAAGTTCTTCCCAGAGGACCTTAATGTGCGGGGCGGATTATATGGGAGAAGGCGATCCCGCAGGTAGGCTGGCCCCAAGCCATGAAGGGCTTTAAAGATAATAACCAACACCTTGTACTGTGTCCGGAAACTAACAGGTAGCCAATGAAGGGACTTTAAAATTGGTGTTATATGGTCAGTTTTAGGTCTACCGGTGACCAACCTGACTGCCATATCCTGAACTAATTGAAGTTTCTGGACTAAGCACGTGGGTAGCCCTATGTAGAGCGCATTGCAGGAGACACAAGACTGGAGAGAGATGTGAGGATCTGGGCAATGGCAGGAATCCACGCACAGTGCTCAGCACGGATCCACACCTCCCACCATTTCACAGATCCCTGCATCTCTCTCTAGCATTTTGTCTTGTTCATTCGCTACTTGTGTATGAGATGTGAAGCTGGAGAGAGACCAAGGATCTGAGAGACTAAGGATATAAGAGACCTGATACTTGTATTCAAAAATACATTACTGTACAGGAGATCTCCAGAGAGCCAGATCTCCAGGGACCCACTTCTGCCTGTGAGGCAGCAGTTGCAGCACTCTTGCTCATTTGTTTGCATGCTCCCTGGAGACCTCCTAAACGGTACTGAATTTTATGTATGTGCAAATATAGGTATTCCAAAATTTAAAAAAAATGCAAAACTCTTCTGGCCCCAGGCATTTTGGATAAGGGATACTCAACCCGAATTTTTAATTGTTCTAAGAATGTCAGGAAACATGCAGACCTGACAGTATTATTAAGTGTTTTTAACCTCTGAAAACAGCTTGGAAAAGCTACCTTTTTCAGACTGTAACTCCCAGAATCCCGCAGCCAGTATGGCTAGTGACTCTGCTTCTTGGGGGTTTCTGGAAGGTACAGCTGAAAAAAATTAACTTCCCCAACTTCAAAGTGAGAGCTGAGATTCATCCCTTGAGTTCCATGCCCACACATTTCTCTGTTCTCTCACTTCCTGAGGAGTTCAGCTAAGAACTGGTAGTTGTATGTTTATCCTGGTCTGCCTTCGAAGCAATAATTCAATAAAGATAATTTCCTCCTTTCTCCTTGTATCTAGGATAAAATGGGGTGACTGCAAGAGAGCAGAGTGGCACGAGTCCATAACAGGGGTGTAGCTAATGGAGGGATGAGCACACTGTTCCACCAAATAAGAATTCTAGTCCAAGGTCTTTTTCTTCTTCAGCCCCCAAATTTCTACGAATGCAGTAACCTAAAATTTCAGTTGAGCATTTAGAAATACAGTTTAGGCTTCCAAAAAAATAGGCAAGCCAGGTTGCCAGGGAATGTAAATACAACCAGCGTAAGAGTTTTAGGTTTGAATGATTTCCAACTTTTCACTCCCTGCAATGATAGAAATTTCAGGACTAAAGGAAGATTTTATTTGGATGAGAGCAGAATACTTATTGGAGGAGCACTGTCCTCATTTTGCCCCCTCTTCCTGTAGGTACGCGCCTGCTCCCCCAGCTCCACTTGGTGAACCTGACTCTCTTGCCAGGAGTGCAATTACCTTGGCAAACAATGGATTTCCATTAAGAGATTCTGCTCTTCTGATGTTTTCAACTCCACACTGGTGAAAGAGAGGAAGGGGAAGAAACCAATTACAACAATGACAACACTGAACTTGGCTTTGGCTAGGCCTTACATGAAACACTTCTGTTTCAAGGTCAATACACAGAGTAGTTAAAAATTAAGGAGTTCGAATTGAGCTTAATTTATCTGTTAATTTACTATCTGTACAAGAGCAGCCTTCTTGCTCTCTGCTTCCATACTCCTCTGATGAGGCCTTTTATGAGAAACCAAACTACGTGGCTCCTCTCTGCAGATATGTCACAAGATTGTCATGAGACTAAACCCAAGGAGATAGCTTCTTGTCACTCCTGCAAAGCCTGTCGCATCAACCTTATGCCCACCTGACACGCCATCCCTGGCTTTTGCAAATGTAGTTAAATGTTTCTATTTTTTTCTGTTGCATACAACCAACACTAGACATCTGTTAGTCAAACCCACCCAGCATTTCATCAGTGCAAAGAATAATGTTTCTGATGTTTCTGAAATCTTTACCATCAGCCTAGAGAAACTCCTTTCTCAGGAGAAAATTGGCTGGTGCCTGGAGTGTAGCCACACTGCACAATTATAACGTTCTGATACCACTTTAATGGGCTCCTCCATATCAAATCCTAGGGTTTGTAGTTTTCTGGGGTACCACAGAATTCTTCGTTGGGGAGCTCTGATTCCCTGTCTACAAAAAATTCTAAATACCTCACTAAGCTACATATCCTAAGGGTCTACAAAATGAAGGCATGGCAGTTAAAATGGTTACCAGAGTGCTTTTACTGTGTATTGATACACCCAGGAATATGGCATTAAGAGTAGGGCTAGAAGAGAACATAAAAACTGCAATCTTCCTTCTTAAATATATTATTGCAATGGATTTTAGTTGCCATGAGATGTTTTAGAAGCTAGCCTTGGACAAAAGGCTGGTTGTGAATATACTAAATATACAACCTTAATCTAGAAATATTCATTCAAAAGTAAAGTAATCGAGATCAACGGTTGCTTGTCTCCTTCCAAGTCAGGCTTACCTAACTTGGCTCCACTGGTCATGACGGCTGGTGATGAGGGCAATAATAATCAAAAATATCTAAAGGCAGTAGATAGGGAAGGCTGTAACCTTCAACCTCCAGTTCCTATCATCCCCTTCTCAGAATGTTACTGGAAGAAAACAGTGCATTATTTTACCTCATTGGCTAAAACCTGTGCATATTCAATGTCCAGCTCATAGAGAGTTTCAATGTGGTCACTAGTGAATGCGATCGGAACCAGCAATATGTTCTTCTTTCCCCTTTGGCAAAGCCCTTTGATAGTCTCATCTGTCTGGGGACCCAACCAGGACATAGGACCAACCTAGAAGGAGGAAATGGGAGAGAGAGACAGACAGACAGACAGAGAGAAAGAAAGTATTAACCTGTCCTTTGCTGCTGTTTATATAGGGCCATCAACATATGAGGCAGCATTTTACAGAAGAAAGGATAACTTTGAAAGACAAATGGGATGCAGAGACAGCTAGAAGGAAGAGATAATGGATTCAATCCACCAGAAAGTTCTCCTGCACCAGAGCTCCTGAAATGGATAGAAGCAGTGCTAGACTGGGCTACAACACTGTCTGATGGATATGCACTATGTCTGCAAGCTTATAAAGGTAAGGATCTGTCTCTCATACAGAAAGCTAGCATATCAAGGACAATGTTTATGGTCTTCCTCCTGACGTTTTGTGATGGAAGGCTTTTTGGTGACACAGGAAAGTATACAAACATTCAACTCCCACCCCATCCTATACCTATATTGTGCACTGGAACAGTCTCAGAAAAACTGTACCACGTGGTTTTCCAGTATATTTCATTGGATTTTAAAATGGATGAGATTTAGGCAAGCACCACTTTGATTTGTGCATTAAGCACAGCATGAGCACAAGTTTCACTAACAGTTGCAGGTTCAGGCCAATAAAAGTGAGTGAATTAATAAAAGTGAATAGAATAGATTCAGGTGAATAGAACAGATTGCAGGAAGTAGCAGTGAAATTTCCACCTGATCACACACCTTGGACTGCCAAACAAGCCTATATGGATTGGAATAGTTGAGTTTCTCCATAACCCTTTGAACAGTGGCTCCCACCTCTTGTGGATATGGATCACCACGATTCACTACCTGTAAGGGGGGAAAAAAGAATTTGTAACTTTGTAATCTTTCTGAAAAAAACTTCTTTAGGATTAATGCAAACACCATAAAATATTTCTTGCTCCACTGCACACCTAAAATCAGCCTGCACTTGCAATGGCTCACACAAATCAATGGATTCCTCTTATTTGCTCCAATTATTTAATTTAAAATATTTTGAAGCTGCTTTTCAAAGTAAACCACCTCAATGCAAGTTACAAGAAAGAATTACAGAACAGTAACACACAGTTACTTAACATGGCAGCATAAAGATTTGAAAACAACAGTGTCTGTAAAAAGATCTATTTATAAAATAAGTCTTCTTACTATATTTTATCAAAACCAACTGCTTATAAAACACAATACAAAAATGAATAAATTCTTGATTAGAAAAAAGTCAGCCTATAATACATTAGGATACAGTTATCATCAGATTTTCACTTTTATGTATACCAAAAAAGTAGATAAATAAATAAGAAATAATGAATTTATCCTGTATTTCTTATTCTAATATTAATTTTATCACTATTATTTTATAGTTACTGATAAGATTTCCCCTTATTTTCCTTAACTTTCTTCTATACTTATTGCTGATGTACTCCCTGTTCTTCCCACCATGCCTTGGCGCCCTTCCCACAAACACACACATATCAACTCCCATCCTCAGGTTTTGCAGATTCAGGGTCAATTCTTCCTTGATCGAGCCTATCCATCTGTAATGCTTTCTTCCCCTTCTCCTACTGCTTTCTACTTTGCCAAACATTATTGTCTTTTCTAGCGAGTCATGTCTTCTCATGATGTAGCCAAAATACGACAGCCTCAGTTTAGTCATCTTGACTTCAAGGGAGAGTTCAGGCTTGATTTGCTCTAGAACCCATTCATTTGTCTTTTTAGCAGTCCAGGGTATCTCTTCTCCAGCACTACATTTCAAATGAGTTGATTTCTTCTTGTCAGCTTTCTTCATTGTCCAGCTTTCACAACCATAAACAAAAACTGGAAATATGATGCTATGTGAAAAGGATTTAGGAGTCTTACTAGACTACAAGCTGAACATGAGTCAGCAGTGTGATGCAGCAGCTAAAAAAGCCAATGCAATTCTGGGCTGCATCAACGGGAGTGTAGTGTCAAGAGAAGTGACAGCACCATTCTATTCTGCTATGGCCAGATCCAACCTGGAGTACTGTGTCCAGTTCTGGGTACCACACCTCAGAAGGATATTGACAAACTGGAACATGTCCAGAGGAGGGTGACCAAAACGGTAGAAGGTCTGGAAACCATGTCTTATGAGGAGTGCCTTAGGGAGCTGGGTATGTTTAGCTAGGAAAAGAGAAGGTTAAGTGTTGACATGATGGCTATATTTAAATATTTGAAGGGATGTCATATGCAGGATGGAGCAAAACTATTTTCTGTTGCTCCAGAGACTGGCAATGGCTTCAAACTTCAGGAAAAGGGATTCCATCTAAACATCAGGAAGGACTTCCTGATGGTAAGAGCAGTAAGACAGTGGATTACATTGCCCCAGAGTGCAGTGGAGTCTCCTTCTTTGGAAGTTTTTAAACAGAGGTTGCATGGCCATCAGGTAGGAATGCTTTGATGGTGTATTCCTGCATGGCAGGGGGTTGGACTGAATGGTCCACGTGGTCTCTTCCAGCTCTATGATTCTATGACAATCCTAACTTTTGTATTCAAAGATCTGTCTTTACACTTCAGGTTCTGGTCTAGTTCCTTCATAGCTGCCCTTCTAAATCCTAGTTTTCTTCTCATTTCTTGGCTGCAGTCTCCATTCTCATTAATGACTGAGCCAAGGTATGGAAAATCTTGAACTATTTCAGTGTCTTAACCATCTGTTTTAAGGTTAGTGCTTTTTAAATTTTGGTTGTTTCAAACAGCAGGCTACTTCTCATGGGTTGGGGACAAGATATTTTGTTATGTATTTGGAGCTGTGCACAACCAAACATCTGAGTATTCCTGGCAGCTACAGAAGCTCAATGAGTATTCAGAAAACATGCAGGATCTCTTTTAGTGTAGACAGCACTTGTTTCAGGCTTCCAGGCAACCACACACATACTCTTCCAGGACTCTAATCCATTCGTTTCTTCCCACTGATTATATGACTTTTTGCAGTGTCTTCTTCCTCTTAATTTTTCTCTAGGTTTTCCCTGCTTTGTTATTTTTGAAAATCCTGGGGTTTTCCAAGCAGGCTCATGCCTTCTTCCTATGCACAGCTGGTCAGCATTCAGAAAATAAGTAAATTCTTAAGTTATATAGGAGAATTTTCCACAAGGCATTTTAAGCCAATCCAATCTTTATTAGGGACTAGTAAGAACTATATTAACTTGGTTGTTCTTCAGATTAAGTGACAGTTTTACCTTTGAACTGCAAGATCCTCTGCTACAGAATTAGGTATATTAAAAAGAGAGGAAGAGAAAAGTCTTGTACCACCTTGAAGACTAACCAATTTATTTCAAACGAGCGTTTGTAGACTACAGACCACTTCTTCAGTTGCATCTGAAGAAGCTGGCTGAAGTCCATGACGCCTGCACTGAAATAAACTGACCAGTCTTAAAAATGCCACAAGTTTGCTTTTCCTTCCCTCTTTACTTGCTGAGACAAACAGAAATTTAGCTTTGTTAAGTATTGCAACTTCTTTTGCTGCTACTGCAAACCACTAGATGGCACCAGATTTACACAAATACAAAACTCATGCTGTTAACTACAGAAGAGGAAAAGGTGGGGGTACTCTATAGCAACTTGATGGCACACTGCTTTTGGAAAACAGCAGGAGGGTGGGGGGGATAAATTCAACAGTTGTGGTCAGACAGGCTAATCTACTGGGGAGAGGGGGGCCACTACTAGAAAACACCTTTATAAGTTTTCCATTTTCTTTTCTAAATCCAAGGTGAATCATACCACTTTCATTCTAGAGATCAATCATCTCTTCTCTGCCCCTCCATGGAGTGGCACCTTATCCAGAGAGCTCATGAAGAGCCTGTTGCTCAGTGCTCTGTTGACACGTGTGAGCCACTGTGCTGCATGTGCTCCACCAGAGCCAGGCAATTTAGTTCAAGTGCTGGTTCCTTTTGAACAGTCTGCTCCACCCTGGGAACTGCAGGAAGCCTAACCTTTCTTTATGCCACCACAACCCTCCATGCCAGTTACCAGACAATATACATTTCCAGGCCACGTCATGGGAAACTTCTGGTAGGATCTCCTTACACATGCTGACGGGGGGGTGGGGGAAGCAGAGACAAAGGTGATACAAAATCAAACTAGAGTCTGGGAGAGTTACATTTTAGACTACACCTCCTAGGGTCCCCAGCCAGCAACCTAAATGGGGGATTCCAAGAACTGTGGTCTAACAAAGTTATCCACAGCAATCCAGGTTGGACACCAGGAGATTCTGGGAGCTATAATCCAAAAAAGTAATCTAGAAGATTCCACGCAAAATAGACCCAGAAACAGCTACTGGCCATGTTGGCCAGAGGATTCTAGGAGTTATCATCCTAGTTTTAGACTGAATGTAAGAAGAGTCTTGCTGCACTGGACCAAAGGCCCATCTAGTCCAATGCTCTGTTCCCAGGGTGGTAGGACATCAATACAACACCATTCCCCCATCATACTGCGCTTCAGCCAATACAAAGAGGCACACAGGCTTCCAGTTGCGGAGGACTGGTAGCCACTGAAGGATATTGACAAACTGGGACATTCCAGAGGCAGACAAACAAGATGGCCAAAGGTCTGGAAACCAAGCCCTATGAGGAATGTCTTAGGGTGCTGGATATTTTAGCTTGGAGAAGAGAAAATTAAGAGATGATAAAATAGTCATCTTTAAATATTCAAAGGGATGTTGGGTAGAAGATGGAGCAAGCTTGTTTTTTGCTGACACTAGAACACGAACCAATGAGTTCATCTTCCAAGGCAAGTGATTCTACCTAAACATTAGGAAGAACTTGACAGTAACTGCTGTTTAAGACAATGGAACAGACATTAAGAGCAGTCAGAAACCCTGCATGATATCTCCATCTTTGGAGGTTTTAAAAAAAGAGGTTGGGTGGCTATCTCTCAGGAACATATTAGCTGCATATTTCTGTATTGCAGGGAGTTAGACTAAATGGCCCTGGTTGTAGCTTTCAAAACTCTTGATTCCATGAAAACACCACCTTTGAGGAATGTATTCAACTCCATTTTAGATCTGTCCATGTTAGTGGCCACAGTTAGTTCTTCTGGTAGCAAATTCCAGAGTTAAACTAAACGCTGTGTGGATAAATAGTCCCTTTTTAATGTGTCCTAAATCTCTCGCCATTCAACTTCAGTTGATGACTCTATGGTATTATGATGAGAGAAAACTCTGAAGAGCTATCCAGGGTGCTGAACTTTGTATCCAAAATACAGCTAAGTTCCCCTTCTTGGATGTCTACCTTAAAAGTTCAGACTAACAACAGAAAACCACCGCCCTCACTGACCATTCTCCTTTAATTTTACAGCTATTTTTGTTTTTCTAAACATTGCACCATGTCTCTATTCTGCTGAAGCAACAAGCCTTAACCACCTTTTGCCAACAGCCTGGATACAGTTGTCCTTACCTGTTAACAACAGCAGAGGTAAAAACAAAGGCAGTTTACTGATTTTGGGCCTAGCAGGACAAATGGCTAAATAGACTGAAACTGAGTTATATTCCATCATGCTATCAAAAACCAGGGGGAAAAGGCAGGGGGGACAGGCATGGTTTAGACTCTTTAGGCTCAGGGCTTTGTAATGTTATGTTGGTTGACACAAACATGCTACATTTTACATTACATACTTATTTCTGTAATATTCAGGCTTCAGGGGCTTGAATTTGACAAAATGCAAACCAAATTAGTGATCAGTCTGTATGATGGAGCAAAGAAGAGAACTAAGTGTTTTAGAAATACATTGGTTACTCACAGACATTGGTAGAGAGTGAGCAGAGAAAAGGATGACCACGTCTTTCCTCTTATCAGGTGGAAACAGAGCTAGCTCCTTCTCTATGTGGTCTGCAAAGCACTGAAAACAAAGTTAAAGAAAACAAAGAGTGAAATAGCATGGTCTAAATCCAGGATTAGTGCAATGTAGAAAAGACCTATGAATGTTAATCACCACTGACTGATGTCCCACTGATTTCAGTGAGCCTGTTCTAGACAGGACTGGTACTGTTTTAGCCCCATTTTCTCCAGTCATGCTCCCCACACAAAAGCCAAGACTATGAATACAAAAATATGTCATTTATACAAAAATTATAAACCACCTTTCTTTTCTACACTGGCAGTTGCACTCCAGGGTTTCCAGACAAACATGCAAGAGACTAAGGCCATTTCCGCACTACACTGTTATAGTGCTATTATTCCACTTTCAACATTCTGTGGAATTCTGGGGTTTGTAGTTTACTGAGGCCAAAGAGCTCTCTGGCTGAGAATTCTAAAGGCCCCGCCCTAAACTGCAAACCCCAGAATTCCAGAGGATGTTGAAAGCGGAATAATAGCTCTATAACAGTTTAGCGCAGAAAGGGCCTAAAATTCCAATATGTGAACCAGGTCCTCTGTCACTGAGCTACATCCCTTCTCATGGCTCTTTAAAATTCTAGATTCCCTTGCTTCTCTTTCAGCTGACATCTGAAATCAGTTTCTCCTGCTCTTTATTATTGCTACATTTTTGACTATCAATTGCAAAGTGGATTCTTTAAGTTTTTAAGTTAGTGAGTTTGATTACACTAAACCAGTTGTGTAGTCTTCCAAATGCTGTTGAACCACAAACACCTTGCATTCATCACCCCCTGCTATGCTGGCCTGGGCTGCTGGTAGTGGGTGGCATCTCTTCTCAATGTCACGTACACCAGTCATTTCTTTCCTCACACAATGCAAGAAGGCAACCTAGTGTCAGGTGCAAAACTAAGCATCATTTAAGCCTCAGGTTTCATTTTTAAAAGCAAATTTCAAGCCATTAGAATGATTTAAAAAGTGGTTTGAAAGTACATAAGCAGTGACTGGTGAAATCTGGAGTTGGAAGTGAGGGATAAAAAAGAGCTTGGTGGTAAAGCCAGGATTGCGGTGCTGGGCATAAAGCAAATACACATCAGTTGGTTTAATAATGTAGGTCCCAGAATCCTGCTCAGAACTTGGAAAAAGTTCCTTTGTGAACTACAAAGCCCAGAATCCCCAGACAGTAAAGTTTCTGGGATTTTGGAGGTTTTATTCAAAAAAGTAACTTTTCTGAGCTCTATTATCTGCTGTAAGCTTGAGTTCCCCTCAGGAATAGAGTGCTGTTTTTAAAGGCATGAAGTATATACCCAGTACAATTTTTAGGGGGAGACCCATAGCACATTCTTAACATGAATAAAGTCTCAGGTTCAAGTCTTAACATTTTAGGATGCAGGGGTTGGGGAAAGACTTCTGAGTAAGATTCTGGAGAGCCCCCTTATTCAGAGTTGATGATACAGGACCAGATCCACCAAGAGTCCACGTATAGAAGAAACTCCCTATGTCTTACAATTGTTGCTGCTTTTATGGATCTTGCCCAGATCCTGTTCCCTTTTTTAAAAAGGGGAGCGGGGACAAGTTGACTACTGGGGATGCCTAAAGACATCACTTCTTCGTGTTTCTAAAACAGGCGACATTTGGGTAACGCTTCCTTAGAACTACCATGGAACACTGCAGAATTGGGAAACCTTTTTCAGTTTGTGGGTTGTGCAGAGAATCCTGATTGGTCTCATTCATTCATTCATTCATTTTTATTTAGAGTATATCTACCCTGCTTGTCAGCCACAAAGGCTCTCAACAGTGGCTTACAAACTGTTAATTTGATAATTCCCTGCTCTCAGGCTTACAATCTAAATAAGATACAACACACAAGGAAAAGGGAATGGCAGTGGGGGAAGCAATTAAGTCCAGTAGATACTGCCAGTTCTTCTCTCCCTCTGAGGCCACAGCAGTGACAGTTGGGATGGAGGGAGAGCCTTTCATCTCCTTGTGGGCCTAAGCATGATGGAGCTGGGCCTGCCTCTTCTTCAATCCCTCTGAGGCCACAGCAATGGCAGCTGTGATGGAGGAAGAGCCTTTCATCTGCTTGTGGGCCTAGGCACAATGGAACCATGCCTGCTTCTTTTTCCCTCCATCTGAGGTCAGGGCCATGGTAGTTGAAATGGATGGAGGTTCTTCACCTGCTTCTGGGCCTACGTATCTGGCCCATGAGCCACATCCAACAGACAGGCAGGAGGTTCTCCATCCCAAATGTAGGGGACAGAGAGCTAGGCTTTTGACTAGAAAGACCAGGATTCAAACCCTCATTCAGACATGACATACATTGGGTAAAGTCAAGCCAGATAAAGTCCCTTGGATTAAGAGGTCTTAGAGGATAGCTCACTGGCTGAAATAGGATATAATTTTGAGGGAAAGGGGGGCATACAACAAGAGAGATATCAGATCTTAAGTCTGCCTTCTCCAACCTGGCACCATTCAGATGTGCTAGAGTACAATTACAATTATCCATAGCTGGCATACCCACTGAGGGCAGCAGTGCTGAGAGCTGTAATCCAACCCATCTGGAGAATGCACCAGGTGTCCTGATTCATGTCTCCTGAATCTCTGACAAATCTGAGGTTTTGGTTTTGGAAGTTTGGGTTTCTTAGCTTCAATTTTCCCCAAGAATTCCATACCTGAATAAGAAGGGGATGCGTTGGCCATCTGTCAATTGTGCTCCACTTCATCTTTGGTTTCTCCCCCTTTGCATTATAGTAGCGATAAATAGCATTTAAACTGCTCCCTAAAGTAAACAAAACAATGACAGTAGCAGAAACTTTAACTACTGAGCTCATGAGAAAGACAAGAAGTGCCATTAAGATTGCTTTGCAAAACTACCTGTCTGAAATGTGAATGGGTTAACGCCCTCTTCAGAATCTGCCATGTCTTGAAATTTTATGTATATGTGTGTGTGTGGGGAGGGAGGAACCCAAAATGTTATACCCATTTTGGTTCTCAATGCAAGTCAGCATGGAAAGACTATCAATGCAGATTTCTGAATCTTGGATTTAGTACCTAGATTGGATATACACCGAATTGGGTCCAGATCCAAATAACTGAATCAGACTCCAAACCGAATCAGGGACCCTGTTCATATATCCAGTTCCCAATGCTGGATTCTCAGTTCTTGGACTTCACTTTCCAAAAGCCCCAGTCATCACAGCAAATAGTCAGGGATTCTACCACTATAGATGGCTACGTGTAATACTTCACTCATTTCAAAAGATGGTAAGTCAACCTTGTTGTGTTTGGAAGCCTGCCTGCTCATTCAGTTTAACTGAATGGAACCCTGGATTTTTCTCCAAAATCTCATCCTGACAGCACCTCCAAGGGTTTTGCATCTCACATTGGGCAACCAGATGCTTTGATGAAGTTCACAGGCAGGGCATGAAGCCCATGAACTATCTCCACTGTTGCTACCCAGAAATGATATTTGGTGATTCAGATAATTCATTTGTCAAACAAGCTTTGAATCCTATTTTCTTTGTCATCTACACCTCACTCTACCCCAAAACCACAGCAGTCCAGATTTAAGATGGATCATATACAACTGTAGAGCTGTGGATGCCCAAATGTTCATTCAGAACCATTTTAATGTTCCAAAAGTGCCAATGTGTGCTCTTAATGTCGGCTGCACAAAAAAGATTATCATTACGCAACAACAAGAGAAAACATTTTAGACATGCTCAGAGGTAAACTTTTTGTTTTCACCTCACAAATTCCAGGCCTGATCCATAACAAAAGCAGCACCATGGCAGATCCCCCAATTCAGGTCATACCCCATTTGTGGAGCCTGACAGCTGCTGTCCTTTAGAGACGAGGCTCACCTGTGGTAGAGCAGCTGTACTGTGGATACTGTGTGAAAGCAATAGCCCTTTGGATGCCATCTTTTTCCATCTCCTCAATGGCTTCTTCCGTCAGAGGATGGACATAGCGAAAACCAATGTAGTACTTGTGGGGGGCTGAAAGCAGAAGACAGCAGGTGACTCTCTCAACAATTCATGAAGCAAAGGAAAGGGGCATTCCTGGGGGACAAACTAGCACATGCTCTCAGCTATGTGGATCAAAATGAGAGTTGCTGTAGTTAAGAGGAAGTGGTAAGAAGTTAGGAATACAAACTTGTACTTTATATCAGGCTGGACTATCCGTAAGGGAGAAAACCTGTTTGATTTTAAAAGCTAGTAAAGAAAGAAGGTTGGCCCTACCATTAGGCAGCAGCTACCTCAGTGGCAGATGTGTGTGCCAGAAGGCTCGTCCGTTCTTGTCATCAGCATTTGACTAAGACTCAGCTGTCAGTTTAGCTGGCTTTTGTAGACAATATAGAAAGGAGCCATCTTCCTCTAGCATCAAGAGCTCTGTATTTACTTGTTGCACTTGTATTTCACTTCCCCTCCAATGAGCTCTAGGTGGTATACACGGATTTTCATTATCCTACTTTATTTTCACTACAGTCTTGTAAGGGAAGGTAGACTAAGGGAAAGCAACTAGTGTTATGGTCATAGCTGAGTAGGGGGACAACAACCTGGACCTCCTAAGTATCAGTCCAACACTCTAGCCACCACATTAGCTTTCACAAGGATGCCTGGGGTCACCCTTGCCATCATACAGTACTATCTTCTCTGAATACCAATTTTTTAAAAAAATTGTTTCATATCTCACTTCAGTCACAAAGTCAAAGCTGGTTTCAATGAATAAGTTGTTATACATTGCACTGACTGTGTAAAAAAAAAACTAACTCCAGTTTTAAGCTCCAACTGAAGTCAACCAAGTGCATGGGAACTTATCTAAGTTGTACTGATTCAATAAGCCCACACTAGTTGTGATCAGCCACTGGATTTAGGCCCATCAAAGTAATAAACGACACTAACAAAACAACTCCATTAGACACCATTAGGCAAACCACTCTCCTTCATGTTTCCTCTACCTTTAACTGAAATGCACTACAGAAGAATAAGAACCCTGAATTAATTTACAGGATTGTTGCAAGGATTTTGAAATAAAATGGTTAATTTTGGCTTATATACACCAAAGAGGTTAAAATTTTATCTCTGGAGAAGGAAATGCAGCTGAGCTGCACACCTGTTTAAAAGAGCTACAAGAACGCTTGAAGCAGGAGCACAGAAAAATATTCTTAAAAGCTTCCAGTGGCCTGCTGTAAGAACGATGCCAGTAGGATAAATTCATTTGATTTTAATCATTGGAAAAGGAAAACTAAGACAAGTCATCCATTCTAAAACAGATCTCAAAAGGGGTGGAGGGTTCTTCTGTCTCTTCACTAGCAAAACATATTAGCATGCAACCATGGTAGAAGAAGCTTCAGTGACATAATGGGAGACCAAGTTAAGATGCAAAGGATGTACAAATAGATAGAGACAGGGTGGCTTTCACTTGGGAAACCACATTGTGAAATAAGAGAGAGTGATGAGGTCTGACAAGAGCAGATAACACTCCCTAAACCATTAACTTCTTGCTCCTGAGTCCCCAACCCCTTTAACAGCCTTTATTTTATTTTTTTAAAAAAAGAGAACTACTGATCTGCTTGCTGAGGTAAGGGGCCATTTGAAACCTATCTTTTCAGAGTTTTCAGTTTGCCTCCATACATATGCTAGTCCCATTCTTGTGGTTTTACAAGTGCACACAGGGAAGGGTACAATGAAATTATAACGAAGCATGGGTTCGGGGTATTGCCAACATTCAATCTGTGGTTTTGATCCAGTCATGGCTCATTAAAAAAAGACAACAATACTCAGTAAGGTGGAAGGCAGAAGGAAAAGAGGAAGACTGCAATTAAGGTGGATAGACTCAATCAAGGAAACCATGGCCCTGAGTTTGCAAAACCTGAGCACAGCTGCTGATAATGGGGTGACTTGGTGGTCTCTCAACTTGACAGCAATTAACAAAATAAGAATGCAGAGATAATGCATATGGTTTATAAAGCCAGATCTTTCTTTACTTGGGTCTGTTGGTGGGGAGATCTTTGGTGCTAAAATGAAAACTAGCTGGACAGGAAAATGAAAATTTGACTTCTTTCTATTGCTCTCAGTGAGCAATCATATACCAATATACTCTCCCCTGCTGCTGCCAACAATCTTCTGATATTATACTAGGTGGGAATCATGTAGCCCAGATGTTATTGGACTGCAAATCTCCAGTCCCAGCCAGTACACCTAAAAGTGAGGAACGCTGGGAGCTGCAGTACAGCAGCAACTAGAAGGCGCACATGACTCCCATCCCTGTGTTATATACATGTAAACCACCAGGTTGTGCAGTGCACTGTGCTTTACTGTATGTCACAGTGGTTCTACAGGGTTTCTGTAAGGTTTGGGAAAGTGATCTTTTGGAATACAGCTTCTGGAATACTCCAGGCAGTGTTACCAGCAGCCATGATAACTGGGGGTCCTGGGAGTCTTATTAAAAAAAAAAAAACCTTCTCAGCCTTTGGGCTAAGCTGAAGCATAGTGTAGTGTAACTTTTCCAAGCTGTGGTCTGTGTTAATGAGCTTTGGAACAATACCTTTAAGAAGAATGACATGCTGAAGCCACCCATAACTGCTGAAGCCACCCATAACTGAGCATATTTGGATAATGCATTACTTGGATAATTAGAATAACAGTCTATGTCCCATCACTCAGTTACAGATGGCTTCAAAATAACTTTTAGAGCTTTTCCTTTTCAAACCAACTTTTCCATTTCTGCTCTGACACTGAGATGTCCCATTCCCTGCCACCTGAAATGCTTTAGACTGTGAATGCCAAAAACTGAACCCAGTACTTTCTGTGTACAAAATCAAGTGCCCCATTAAAGTGCTATGAACCCACTCAAAATAAGAAAAATACCTTCCAGTGTGATACAAGCATGCACACATACCTATACACTAAGTGGCTTAGGGTAAATTACTCAGCAAACGGTTAGTCTTTTCTTATCTGCTGGCCTGTATTCCAGGGAGGAACCTGTTAACTGATGGGTGTAGCTGGTAGCTGTTCCTCTGCCTAACTGCAATGCTGCAGTGGGGAAGGGTGACCGAACCAAACAGAAACCTTTAAAATGCAAGTTGCATAAATTAGCACATGCTAGCTTTATATTTTGGGGAAGGAGGCATGTAGCTGTATAACTGCAATTCCCTGGACCCCACACCACTGGCTGCACAGGCTAGACTTAATGGATAGGTCACGTATTTCCCCATAACTGCCTTATACAGTATACTCCAGTAAAGAGCTAAGCTGAACTGCAACCAAAGAGAGATGGCCAAGTTGTTTTGTTCTGGAAGTTGGTGCAGCTCCACTGTGCCCCCCAAAAAATGTTCATTTGGTGCCAAACAATAACACAGTTGCTGCTATTGGCCATTTCTGCACTACGCTGTTACAGTACTTTTATTCCACTTTCAACATCCTATGAAATCCTGGGGTTTGCAGTTTACGGAGGGGCATTTAGAGGGCCTCAGTAAACTACAAACTCCAGAATTCCACAGGATGTTGCAAGTGGAATAATAGCAGTAGTAGTGGAATAATAATAGCAGTGTACTGCAGAAATGGCCCTAGTGTAAACTTCACTGATGGCAAGTAATGCCAATGGTTCTCAGCCTTCCTAGTGCCACGACCTTTTAATACAGTTCCTCATGTTGTGGTGACTCCCAACCATAAAATTATTTTCGATGCTACTTCATAACTGTAATTTTGCTACTGTTATGAATTGTAATCTAAATATCTGATATGCAGGATGTATTTTCATTGTTACAAATTGAACATAATTAAAGCACAGTGATTAATCACAAAAACAATATGTAATTATATATTGTGAAATATTTATTTCTAATTACAAATAGTGTCGTTTTACCTCCAATACTGCTGCTTTCAACACAGTAGCTGCTTTTAACAGAGTAGCTGCTTTCAACACAGCAGCTGCTCTCTACACAGTAGCTGCTCTCTACCCATGTGTGACTGGTTCACATAAGTACATTATGGCAGCAACCCTGTCACACCTGTATTTGTATGGGGTGTATGTGATGGGGTTGGCACGATGATGTTATCACACTGGGTACTTGCATGTGGGCGGACCCGCCTGGAGATGGATAGCGGAGTGGTGTCTCGGTTCCTAAGACCATTGGAAATATGTGTTCTCCAATGGTCTTAGGCGACCCCTGTGAACGGGTCGTTCGACCCCCAAAGGGGTCACGACCCACAGGTTGAGAACCACTGCCATAGACAGTATACAGAAGAGAAGAATTTCAGCCCTTTCACTGATGGGGCCTAGTATCCCCTCATAGCCAACAGCAGAATTGGGTCGCTAACAATTAATTCTACCCAAACTATTCTCGGCTCACAATTCAATGTCCCACAGGTGGCTAAAAGGACCCCTTAGGGTGGGGTGCACACCCCAGGCCAAGGATGATAGAAGATAGGCTCCTAGGGGTTATATAGTGTAGAAACAAAGAAAAACTAAATGCACAAGCCTGATCTGTCTTCCCCCAATATCTATGAGAACTGTACAAGAAGATTAGCAACAGAAGAAAATTTACTCCTCCATCTCTTCTCAGCCTTTCATATCTTTCCTCAGACAGAAATGGATAAGGTGTTGTATCAGACTAAGCCATTACCACAAATTAACTCTTTCTATGTCAATGGACAGCTGGTAACGCCCAGCTTGTTACACTTTCCAAGATGTTTTCTTCTTCCCAGTCCTTTATGAAAAGACGCTCGGCCTGACTATTCCTACACATTTCTATTGCAGCTGCCCCCTTTCAATAATTCAGCCATGATGCTAATTCTGGGGCACTGTGGAAGATGAAATGTGGTGCCCTAGTTTTCAGCATAGTCTCTGCTCCTGGCACTACTTGCAGAGGCAACCAAACAAAAACAAAAAGCAAAACCTCAGGAGAAAAGAAAGAAGCTGGGCTTTCTACTCCCCCAGAAAAATTTAGTGAAATGGAGTCTTGCTCCCCGCTCTCCCCAATTTTTCTACAGAGTACAGAATTGTTGGGATTATGTTTCCCACAACTACACAGTGTGGGCTAGTATTTACTAAATGCAAGCTGGGAAAACTGTCTAAAGGGTAACAAATCATACTCTTCTCAACTCCCCACACAAGTTCTAGTTATCCAAACATCTTCAAATCAAAACAAAAAACTCAGTATCAACCCCCAGAAGGTTGCTCCAAGCTCCTATTATTAAGGAATTTTTTAAAAAGTATCGCATGGCAATTGCAAATTTTGTGGCAGTCTACCTCTGACGAGCAGATGCTAAGAACAAGATGGGGATGGCTATCCTGTTTAATGGGACCAATTTGGAAGTGGAGGAGTCTTCTTCTTTAAAGATTTTTTTAAGAAAAGCTTGCATGATAACCTATCAAAAAATGCAGGAATAGATTCTGTGCACTGGTAGAAGATTAGACTACCTGATTTTTAGGGTCCCTTCTAAACCTGAGATTCTGTAACATCCATCAAAGCATGGCTTGAGAGCTTCATCAGGTGCCTCTACCTAGCCTCCACTGATAGGGTACCATATTAGATTAATCTCTAAAGTCCAGCAAAGCAATTCTTACTTTCTTAAATTTACAAGATTGCATTGGCTGACCCACAAATCAAAACGCTGGTACTTATTATATTAACAAAAGTCCTCAACTAAGGCTGAAAAAAAATTAGATCAAACACATCCACACAATCCTGCTATTACAATAATGCTGATAAAATGAAGAAAGCTTCAAGCAGTTGCTCATTTTTCTTCTGGGTGAAAGTTCCCAAGATAAGGTAGAGTTTGGAAACATTGTACCTTTTTGGACTACAGTTCCCAGAATCCCCCACCCAGCACAGCCATAGTACAGGATCTGTGGCAAAGATGGGGGCTTGACCCTAAACCCCTGAAATTGAAATCTAAGCCAGCCTGGCTTTTGATAAGACCCTCTGTAACACACAGGACACCATGTCTTCCTTTCAAATACGCCATCCATTAAGATGAGCTGCAGGTAGCTTGAAACACATAGCAGTATCCAGTCACTACTCAGAAAGAGTTAACATCAATGAATTTCTTCCATGGAAAAAAGACCACTCGGACAGAATAACATGAGGCACAGCATAAATAAAAGAACTACAACAAAAATGAGAAGATCTCAAAAATACCAGAATGAGGAGACATTTCATCTAGCAGTTTCACCATGCCTTCGCCCTGAGTAGCAGTCCATTTCTTAATAGGTGATCCTCCACCAATTCGACTATATTGTTCCTGGATTTTCGGAGTACGCCGCTTTGCAATAAAAGGTGCCAGCTTACTGAAATATTGAGTGACAGAAATTAGTAAAAACAATACATTCTTCCATTTCCTTCCTTGTGCCACCTTGAGAAAAGGCTAAAAACATTTATCCTCTTTAAACTGGATCTTCAGTTGCCATGCATGCAGCCTTTCTAAATTCCCAACTGCTAGTCCCAGTTAGAGTAAAGCCACCAAATCAACTACCAAATGGTAAAGTTGCAACCAATCTCATTGCTTTAATAAATCCCCCCTAGTTGGGACTTACCAACTGGATTCATGCAAAAGTTGGGTTAGGCCAAGACATTTCCCACCATAGACAAGACATCAAATGGTTGCTCCCCTCCTCACACTAGGGCCATTTCCGCACTACATTGTTATAGTGCTATTATTCCACTTTCAACACCCTTTGGAATCCTGGGATTTGCAGTTTAGAGAGGGGCATTTAGAATTATCAGCCAGAGAGCTCCTTGACCTCAGTAAACTACAAACCCCAGAATTCCACAGGATGTTGAAAGTGGAATAATAGCACTATAATAGTCTAGTGCAGAAATGGCCTAGGTCCCACACCAGAAGACAAGGTTCATAGTACACAAAGCTAGCCAAGTTCCTAATTGCTGGGGTAATTACATTAGCAAGGAAAGCACAGTTATGCTGTTATTTTGTCATCCAAGACTGACAATTCCACATGTACCTCTCCCGGAAACATACCTAAAAATACACCTGAACTAATTTGTTGCCCTTTCCCAGCACCCTAGATCTTGTTGCCTACCTGACTCATTGCTCCTAAAGTGTTAGCCCCAAATGTAAAGTCAGACTTACTTATAAAAACAGGCTGAGATCTGGCATCAGGGGGCATGATTTGTAATTTTATATTGTCATAGTTATGAACCTGCCAGGACACACAACCCTTTAGAGAATTGTGATGGTTCTTATCAGGGTGTCCTGTGCAGTGCTCTGTCGTGCAATGGAAGATAGAATCATAGAAATACAGAGTTGGAAGAGACCACAGGGGCCATTCAGTCCAACCCCCTGCCATGCAGGAACACCCTCAAAGCACTCCCGACAGATGGCCATCAAGCCTCTGCTTAAAAACCTCCAAGGAAGGAGACTCCACTACACTCCGAGGCAGCAGATTCCACTGCCGGACAGCCCTGACTGTCAGGAAGTTCTTCCTGAGGTTCAGGTGGAATCTCCTTTCCTGCAGCTTGAATCCATTGCTCCTTGTCCTGGTCTCTGGAGCAGCGGAAAACAAGCCCTCTCCCTCCTCTACGTGGCATCCCTTCAAATATTTAAACATGGCTAAGATCCCAATGTACAACAAGTCCCATAGCATTATAGTGCTCATTTGTACAATGTGACTCATGGTGCCACAGCCATGCTGTTGACTCTGTCTGTGCAAGGGTCCCAGAGTTGTAATGATGTCTCTGCTCCCCTCCTGAGAATCTGGGCATTACACAATGTCCCAATTCACTTTTACCAATCATAAATCAGTTTACAGTGATGTAAATACCTAAGTGGATGCCAGTGTTTAAAACAAAATAATTTGACACAAAAGACAAAGAGCAAGCAATTTCAGCATGGCTTCTGGAAACAATAGTAATAGTAACAACAGCAATTCCTTACTTCTGGACGGGAAGCGTCATTAGGTCTCTGTCAAGGAAAAGTCTAAGCAGGAAATCATGGACATCTCCTAGAGTCTCCGGGCCTCCCATGTTTAACATCAAGATCCCTGTTTTAGGTTTCCTATGGAGAAGAGAGAGAGACCTATTATTCAGCGGCCTAAATATCTTGAAGGCACCAGATCCCGTCGGATCTTAGGATCAGCTCTGGTCAGTAGTCAGATGGAAGACTGCCAACGAATACGAGGTGCTGTAGGTTGCATTTCAGAAGAAGGAACTGGCAAACCACCTCTGAATGCTTCTTGTCCTTTCAAATTCATGGGGTCACCATAAATTGCCAGATGACTTGGAAGGCATAGGCATTAGGCGCACACACAAATAAAACAAGAGCTGCTAACCTCCTATGCATTTGTGTCCTCTTTGCTTGAAAGTGATGGTTCTCCTATCAGGTGAACAGGTGACTCCCTATCTGTGATCAAATACTGGGGCACAATCTACAGCCAACCACCTGAAATCTACTTTCTTCCCATTGCTGATTCAGTCTCTTACATGGGCTATTAATTGTTGTAAACACAATAAAAGAGTTTAGAAACACGTGGTGATGGAAACTAGTGAAAAAACTGGTCCTCTTCTGACTAGGCAATCTTCTCCCTGCAACAGTCAGCCATTACGACCCAGAGGTACAAAACTTTCCGTGAGAAAGCAAAGCACTGGATACTAATCTTAATGTATTTACATATCAGATTCTAAAATAAAAACTGGAACCAGGGAAGAAGGTACACTATAGATCTGGTGAACTTCTTCAGTGTGTCAAATTTTCTTGGATAAAGCATACAAATCTCTTGATTGCACTGAACACCTTTTTTCTCAAACACAAAGGAATCAAACTGCAGCTCTGTCACACAGCCTTCCACAGGCGAGACTCCAGGCCAGGGATTCCCAACGTGGGGTACACATACCTCCAGGGGTATAAACAAAGACATTTAGAAGTATGTGGAAAAAAACTGAATAATGGTGGGAAAAGTATAAAGTATAACCCATTCTCAGAGGATATCACAACTCTGTGCAGTTCTTGACAGCCCACAGTATTGCTGTGCCTGTTCCAGAACCTTAATGGATGGAGGCGGAATCAGAGACGAAGGCTAGAGTGACACACAAGCTGAACTTCCAGCTGCCACTGGCCTACAGACTTTAAAAAAAAAGAGTCTTTCACAGCCTACTATTCCACTTGCCACAACCCTAGCCTTGCTCATATTAGGTGGTTTCTCAAGTCTTGTGCCCACATGCCCTCTTCTCTCCCTCCTCGTGTCCCTCTCCGTGAGGGAGAGAACGAGAGAGCACGTGGTGGAGACATCCAGTTCCACCCTGAATCCGTCTGAGGGAAGGACACACAGTCGCTTCTCTCTGTGCGTTCAGCTGGGAGCAAACCAATGCTGTGGATGTAGCATATATCGATTTCAGTAAGGCCTTTGACAAAGTTCCCCATGACATTCTTGCAAAGAAGCTAGTAAAATGCGGGCTAGACAGGGCTACTGTTAGTTGGATTTGTAATTAGTTGACCGACCGAACCCAAAGGGTGATCACAAATGGCTGCTTTTCATCCTGGAGAGAAGTGACTAGCGGGGTGCCACAGGGTTCTGTCCTGGGCCCAGTGCTGTTCAATATTTTTATCAACGACTTGGATGAAGGAATAGAGGGCATGCTCATCAAATTTGCAGATGATACCAAACTGGGAGGGGTTGCTAATACGCCAGAGGACAGGATCAAAATTCAAAATAACCTGGACAGATTGGATTGCTGGGCCAAGGCTAACAAAATGAAATTCAACACAGAGAAGTATAAGGTCCTACACTTAGGTAGAAAAAATGGAATACAGAAATATAGGATGGGGAACACATGGCTGGATAGCAGTACGTGTGAAAGGGATCTAGGAGTCTTCATAGACCACAAGCTGAACATGAGTCAGCAGTGTGATGCAGCAGCCAAGAAAGCCATCAGCTGCATCAACAGGAGTATGGTGTCTAGATCGAGGGAGGTACTGGTACCACTCTACTCTGCTTTGGTTAGACCTCATCTTGAATACTGTGTCCAGTTCTGGGCACCCCAATTCAAGAAGGACATGATCAAGCTGGAGCAAGTCCAGAGGAGGGCGACCAAAATGGTGAGGGGCCTGGAAGCCATGACCTATGAGGATAGACTTAGAGAGCTGGGTATGTTTAGTCTGCAGAAAACAAGGTTAAGAGGAGACATGATAGCCATGTTTAAATATTTGAAGGGATGCCATGTAGAAGAGGGAGAGGGCTTGTTTTCTGCTGCTCCAGAGACCAGGACAAAGAGCAATGGATTCAAGCTGCAGGAAAGGAGATTCCACCTGAACCTCAGGAAGAACTTCCTGATGGTCACGGCTGTCCGGCAGTGAAATATGCTGCCTCGGAGTGTAGTGGAGTCTCCTTCCTTGGAGGTTTTTAAGCAGAGGCTAGATGGCCATCTGTCGGGAGTGCTTTGAGGGCGTTCCTGCATGGCAGGGGGTTGGACTGGATGGCCCCTGGGGTCTCTTACAACTCTACATTTCTATGATTCTATTAAATCCTGACACCATGGAGAGCATCTAGACAGGTAACATGCCACGATGGGATAGAGAGGCCTGGGCAATTGTGGCCACTCTGACATCCTGCCTCTCCTATTCTGGGTGTGGGGAATATTTCCTCAGACTTCACAGAAGATTTCTAATGGGGCTTTTTTTTCCCTGCAAAGAAAGGACATGGCAGCAAAGAGAGGTATAATTTATGGAAGTGGCCTGTCAAGGGGTTCGCAAGAGAAAAAGTGTTGGAAAACATTGCTCTAGGTTAACATGTTGACAGAGACTAATGCTGTCTGGGTTACTTCTCACTTGAACCATACTCTTTAGCCACCAAGAGCAATAGAATTCTGAGGTGACTGACAAATCAGTCAGAAGAATGTTTACTGAGAAACAAGTCTAATTGTGTCTAAAGGGCCTCCCCTTCATCAAGTATATTGGTTTTTTCAAGTTTTCCGTTCTAATCTCCCTCAGTACCTCACAGCTCAGCTTGTTGTGGTATGTTCCATCCAGGAATTTGAAATCTGCAGGCAAAGGATTATTGCCTGTTCCACCAACACATGCAGCTCTGTCAAGGCTGCAAGCCTTTCAAGATATGGCTCCACATTTGTGGGATGGTCTTCTTTGGACCTCTGGTTGGAGGAGGATCTCACCTGCTTTCATAAATGGTTGAAGAGCTTCCTCTTTGACTCTCCATCTTAAGCCACTGAGTTGTGTTTAAGGTTCTGAGAGGGTTAGCAACTGGTAGGGTGTTGAGGATTTCATTCCATGTATTGTTGTGTTCTGTTTTATTGTCTTTCTCCCTGATTGTGTATGCCGATGTTCCATCTTTCGGTGTAAAGGGTGTTATAAATAAACATTATTATTTATTATTAAATATGTGCAGGACACTAATATTACACCGTTTACTGTGGATTCTCAGGAGCATGTAGAATATAAACAGTTTAAAACATTTCCAGACCAAAATCATTAAGATAAATGTATTAAGCACAACACCAGTTAAAAGCAGCAGTGAATCACAACCATCTATGTGCATATTTTGAAATAAACGAGTCCTCCAAAGTGTCAACAAAAAGACATGTTTTGACTTGGAACTGGAAATAAACCAATGTTTGTGCCAGTCAGACTTCCAAGAGGAGGGCATTTCACAATCAGAATGTCACATGCAAGGCAGCTATAAAAGTATATTGTTTCTTGGATGTTCTATACCGCACAAAGAAGGGGAGAAAGAGCCAAGCCTGGAAGGAAATCCAACTCTCTCCAGTCAGTGATCAGTGATATCATGAATTTCCTTCTTACCAACTTCCAGTGGCAAGGCTTGGAGAGGCAGCCACTTTCCAAAGGCCTCTGTGGGCCAGATGAAAAACTGCCAACGGTCAGATTAGGATTAGAAACTGCAGATCCCCTCTTTCTACTCTACAACATCAATTGCACATCAGCTGTGTACCAATCTCATTTTTAAGTTTCACTTTCTATTTTATCACTTTGCTAAAAAGCTAATAGCCATTCTTTCCATGCTGGCCAGGGAAAATAAGAAAACTTCTCTTCTGTGGCCAAAACAGAAATGCAGGTTACAAGCCTTTTAGCAGGCTAACTACCCTTCCTACCTTTTGCAAAGCTTTCTGCCAAGCAAGGAGCAGAACCAGCAGCCAGCGTAGCTGGAAGATTCTGCAAGCTTTTTTCATTGTTCTCCCCAAAGTATCTTTTCCATGCTCTGGTTAGAACAGGCCCATACATAGACATGCTCTGATCCGTGCACAGATGTACATACACTGAGGGATACTCTACCTCTTTTCAGGTTGAACTTGAAGCTTTGCTGTTTTGGCCTGTATTGCTGTTGCAGCTCTGGACTGACATCTCCAAGGAAGCTGAACTCTCACTTGACTGCAGCTGCTGCTTTTTGCAACTAAACGGCATAAAGAAAACACAACAAACCACAGATAGCCTTATTACCCACCTGTGAACGTTATGCTTGATTTTAAGAAAGCAAATATTTCATATAAACACCCATAGCTTGTCTTATGCAAAGTCAGATCAATGACTGATATCGAGGTCAGTGATGCTTATATAAAGAATGAGAAACCTCAAGTCCTTGAGATGCAGCTAGACTAGAACTGGGGGCAAACAACACCAGGAGAGCCCCCCGCTTGCTCCCCATTCCTGCTCCATGCTGACTCTCAGGGTGTGAATTTAAGACCTTCTGCATGCAAAGCCTGCCCTCCAACCCTGAGGTATGGCACTTCCCTCAAGAATTAACAAGAGTTACCATCCTCAGAGTAAAAACTGAAACACAATAGCAAATCATATCCTTATTTTTGAGATTAGAAGGTTTCATTCCATGTTTCAGATGGCAAACCTCTGACAAGGAGCTTGCAACCCTGCACTGTGAAATGAGCTATTAATAGAGGGCGTAAAAAAAATAATCATCGCTATTGTCATCTTCATAAAAGGTTAGTCTTAGGTCAACATATTGTCCCTACAATTTGTTATTCAGGAGCCGTGCTGCTTCCTACTATATATTCTTTTTAACTGCTGTGTTTTAATATTACCAGACACCTAGCTGCTTTTTTAAAAAAATACAGAAAAAGCACCCAAGAAATGAAAAATAAGACAGAATTCAAAACCTTGTCCTGAAGTTATTAGTGGTCTTGTTTCAGAGGACTGTGCAAACTTTGTTCTTACTTTCCTTTTCAAAACCCATACAAAATTTATCACGCATCTCTAATTTTCTGGTAGTAGTGGGTGAGTGGAGGATTTGCTACTCATGCCATTTCCGCACTAGCTTGTTATAGCGCGATGATTCCACTTTCAACATCCTCTGGAATCCTGGGGTTTGCAGTTTCGGGAGGGGCCGCCTGGCCCCTCCCAAAACTGCAAACCCCAGGATTCCAGAGGATGTTGAAAGTGGAATCATCGCGCTATAACAGGCTAGTGCGGAAATGGCCTCAGTGTCTTGCCCCCTGCTCCTAAAATTACTTTGTGTTTCTGCAAAACTCAAGAGATTTCCTGGACAGGCAGAGTTTTTATTTTGTGACTTACGGATCACATTTGAGCTGCTAATCCTCTTGGCACTCACCGCCCAAGCATGCTACTAGGGGGACTGAGCAAAGCCATGTGCACATGAGCCTAACATAATAAATAAAACCAATCTCCTGGCCTAGAGATCTGGCTGAAAGGCAAAGTCGACAAAATAGTGGGATTAGAAACCCTGAGCTGGGACAGTTTACTTTTTGGATAGTGACTCCCAGAATCCCGCAGCTGGTAGGCTGGGGGATTCTGGGAGTTGTGATCCAAAAAAAAAAAAAAATTCCCACGCTCTGCAAATTTGCCTTTTCTAAATCCCTCACAAGGATCAAGCCAAGGTATTTTATTTTCTCTCCACACTTCCAAGGCAGTTGCATGCCGGATTCAACCACGCCCGATCGCCTGTCCATGGGATGCTATTCTCTCCTCATAGGCCATTTCCGCACTCGCCTGTTATAGCGCGATGATTCCACTTTCAACCTCCTCTGGAATCCTGGGGTTTGCAGTTTCGGGAGGGGCCACTCGGCCCCTCCCGAAACTGCAAACCCCAGGATTCCAGAGGAGGTTGAAAGTGGAATCATCGCGCTATAACAGGCGAGTGCGGACATGGCCGGCCCCTCCCAAAACTGCAAACCCCAGGATTCCAGAGGATGTTGAAAGTGGAATCATCGCGCTACAACAGGCTAGTGCGGAAACGGACACAAACTCTCCTCTGCAACAGAGGCGTTGTGCAACAACCCCCTCGCCATAAAACCGGCCGCAGACCACCTACCCCCCCACCCTAACTAGCTGATCCACATTGCACAGACCGTCCCTGGATTTTTTTGGGGATGGGGGGCATGGACTTTTTGTTAGGAGGACGATCATGACCCGGCAGCCCCAGCCACGCTTGTCTCCTTGTCTTCACCGATGCCAAGAAGTTGAAAACTTTTTTTAAAAAAAAATCTCCCACCCGGAGAAGCCCCCTCGAGCCTTCCCGGATTTTTAATGCCCCAAACTGGGATCGGCCGTGGGCGTGCGGTTGTTTTTTCCAGCAACGCCAGGAGTCCTTATGTAACCGAAGAGTTTGCAAAGTAATGTTTGCATAACGCTGCTTTCTGGTCTTCCCCCGCGCCCTGCACGGAAGATCGGCACCCGCGCCCCCTCCCCAAAGAGGGCAGCCCTCGCTTGCACCCCCCTGGGAAACCAGGCAAGCAGGCAACCCAAAGCTCAGAGCGCCCAAACTTCCTGGGAAGCTGGCAAAGCATCTGAGATTTTAAAGGGACCGGACCTGCCTCCCTGGCACGAGGGTGGGGTGCAAGGAACAGGGGACCCCTGGTTGCAACCGAGGCATGGCCCCCACCCCCCTTCTCTGCAGACCCCCCGGATTCACTTACATGGGTGCAAGGCTCGCTTTGCAGCTCTCCAGGCAGCAGCCATGTTTGTGCAAACTAAATGCATTCCCTGACTTTGCAGCAACCCGGGTGGCAGAGTTCCTTTTGCCCGTTGGCCGCCCGCTTTGGGGGCATCCCTTCCCACGCCCCCTTTTTTTTTTGAAAAAAAAGTAATCTGTTTTGTGGATCTCGTGTGGATCTGCGTCTCCGGGGTTGTAACCAGCCGAGAGGGGCGGGGCGATGACAGAGGAGAGCTGATGAAAGCAGAAGGAAAAAAATCCGAGAGGACCCGCCTCCTTGTTGCTGTCGGAAGACAAAGGAAAGGGGCGTCACGTGTGAACGCGTTGACTCGCGTGGCCGCGGGAGGAGCGAGTCAGCGCCTCTGGGCAGAAGGGCGGTGCAAAGAGGCTTGCAAGACTGGGTAGAGGGGAGAGGGGAGAGGGGGGAGGGGAGGGGAGGGGAGGGGGGAGGGGAAAGGGGAGGGGAGGGGGGAGGGGAGAGGGGAGGGGTGAAAAAATTGACTATTGTGCTTTATGATTTTATATACTTTTAATGTCTTTAAATGTTTTAACGTTTTTATTGTGTATTTATTGTTGAAAGCTACCATGGGTCCCAATTCCAGGAGAAAGGTGGCCTACAAATATAATAATAGAATCATAGAAATGTAGAGTTGGAAGAGACCCCAGGGGTCATCCAGTCCAACCCCCTGCCTTTGAGGGAACACCCACAAAGCATTCTGGACAGATGGCCATCTCACCTCTGCTTAAAAACCTCCAAGGAAGGAGACTCCACTACACTCCGAGGCAGCAGATTCCACTGCCGGACAGTCCTGACCGTCAGGAAGTTCTTCCTGAGGTTCAGGTGGAATCTCCTTTCCTGCAGCTTGAATGCATTGCTCCTTGTCCTGGTCTCTGGAGCAGCGGAAAACAAGCCCTCTCCCTCCTCTACGTGGCATCCCTTCAAATATTTAAACATGGCTATCATATCCAACCTTGCCCAGGATTTTATTTTCTCATAGGTAATACTTGTTAGAAAGAGTTGAGATCCTTGAGCTTTGAGCTCAATGAAATGAAATGAAGAACTGTGATCACCTTTCAAAATCACTTAAAGAAGGGGGAGAAGCAATGTAGGATACAGACTGGAAACTAATATCAAGTTACCTGCAAAAACGATATGGAGATATTGTAATTTTGTAAAATTATATAAAATTAAGAGACATAGTAATAATATAATATTAAGAAAGCCAGAACAGCGGTTTAACAACTTTTAGCCATTTCCACACTACAATGTTATAGCTCGATCATTCCACTTTCGACATCCTATGGAATCCTGGGGTTTGCAGTTTCGGGAGGAGCCAGCCGGCCCCTCCCAAAACGGCAAACCCCAGGATTCCATAGGATGTTGAAAGTGGAATCATCGCGCTATAACAGCCTCGTGTGGAATTAGACATACCCTAACCGGGGTTAGTACGGGAAAGGGTAACAGTGAAATGTTGATCTATTAGACTGGTCGAACATTAGGACAAGGAGAGTGTAGGCTGAATTTTGGGTTAAAATAAACTGAAATGTAAAGTAGATATAGAGGTAACCATAATAGTATGCAAATAAACTCGAAAAAGATAAACAGGAAGTAAATTTATTTTATTTTGTTCTGTGGAATATATTATGTTAAGAAATAAGAAGACAGAAATCAGTGCAACAGATATAGGTTATATAGTTTGTTATACGAAGTTAGTATTTTGGATTAATACATATGGAAGATATGGAACATGGTTTCTAAATGTAAGTGAGTATATAACTTTTTTTTGAATTTGTTATTCTATTGTTTTTAATATTTTAATAAAACTTAATAAAAAAAAAGAGTTGAGATCCTGTGTCTCTAATTCCTCAGTCTTGTCCAGTGCCTGTCACTTTTCCCCATATGCCCCAATTCAATCTGTAACCAGAGTTATTAACAACATACAGAGGTTGGGTTCTTGAAGGAATACACTGCCCTCCTCCTTGCTGCTAGGCCTCATCTCCACAGCAAACAGCCTATTCAAGACAGACACAGTGGACTGAGGCCCAAGAGCTCTCTGGCTAAGAATTTTAAGACCCCTCCCTAAACTGCAAACCCCAGGATTCCATAGAATGTTCTTAAGCAACCAATAATATGAGGTCCTTACCTGACACAGACAAACTTTGATTTTTATATATTAGATTAAATAAATAAGTCCATAGTCAGGCAATACTTTGAGGAGGGGCACTAACCCAAGTGTCACACAACAGTAATCCATAAGTGTCCCAGTTCTGCAGGTCTTTCCATCAGGGTGACATTCAGTGGAAAATAACCAGGGAGATGCTTCTAAGGGCCTTTCTGCCCTACACTGTTATTCCACTTTCAACATCCTATGGAATCCTGGGAGGGGCCTTTAGAATTCTCAGCCAGAGAGCTCTTGGGCCTCAGGAAACTACAAACCCCAGAAATCCACAGGAGGTTGAAAGTGGAATAATAGCACTATAAGAGTATGAGGGAAAGGACCACAGTCTTCATTTTTTTTATTGCGGTGGAGCCAGAGTTCACGGGGTCAATGGAGTAGGTTTTAAAAAAAGGAGGAAGGATAAGATCATGATAATTATAAGAGAGACACCTGTGTGCAATTTGATGAGTTAAACAGAGAGAGAAATCTGAGTTGCATAATATCTTTATTGGATGACTAAACATGAAAAGTCAAGCCTCTGTGTTGACTAGTGGCCCTTTCACACTGCACAGTTACAACACTATGATCCCACTATAACAACAATGGCTACATCCTATGGAATCCTGGAGTTGAAGTTTTTGGGAGACACTAGAGCTCTCTGGCTGGGAATTCTCAATACCTTTCCTTCTTGTTGTGTGCCTTCAGGTCATTTCTGACTTATGGTGATCCTTAAGCGAACCTGTCACTGGGTTTTCTTGGCAGAATTTGTTCAGAAGGGATTTCCCCTTGCCTTCCTCTGAGGCTGAGAGACTGTGACTTGCCCAAGGTCACCCAGTAGGTTTCCATGGTTGAGTAGGGATTCAAACTCTGATCTTCCAGTGTCCTAGTTCGATACTTTAACCGCTATGACACGCTTGCTTTCAATACCTTTCCCTAAACCGCAAATCCCAGGATTCTACCTGATGCAGCAGCTATGGTAGTTAAAGTGGAACCGTAGTGTGTAGCATACTGGTTTGAGTACTGAATTACTACTACTACGACTAGTTTGAATACTGATTGCCATTAAGTCAGAAAAAACTTGAATGCACACAACAACAAGAAGTGTGGAAGGGTCCCAGGGCTGTCAAACAGGATGGGTGTAATAAAACTTAGGATGGGGAAGAAAAGAAAATCTTTTCAAGATTGTTGGTATACTACACATGCATTTATTACCACACACAGACAGCCGGACATTTTTGCAATGTGAACCTGCATTCAGCTCAAGGTTGCAGAAGCAAAGTTGTTCATGCCATTGTGCTTGCAGATGTCTATATCTACAGACAATATGAGGATTTGATTGTGCTTTGGATTGGGTGTGCCAGCCTTTCCCAACCTTTTTATTCTGGATGCACCCTTTAAATAATTTTCAGGTGTCAAGGAACCCCTGTATAAATATTGTTGTTACCATACCCTGCCACTCCTCCTATGAGATACGCAATTTTCATATTGGACTTACTAATGATTGGAGGACATGACTGAGGTCATGCTGACTAGAGGACATTTCAGGGTCATGCTGGCCAGAGACATGTTCAGGGTCAGAAAAGTTCACACAGGATTATGTGGAAACCCTGCGGCTCGTGGGTTTGTGCTAATCCCTTCACTGCTTTAGGTTCTTGGCGTTTTTGAATACAATTAAAGACAAACTGCCCAAATTGGTGAGCAATCAAAGATCATCCCTTAATCTTATCCTCTGGAGATCTTCCCTATACTCCCTACCTGACCAAACATTACGGGATTGTCATGAGTCCCATCAATGTTTTGACACTCCAGAGTTAAAGCAATCAGCCCATTCCAGACCCCTTTGTCAGTCCTGCAGGAAAGCCATTAGAGCTTTGTCAATGCATCCTTTCAGGGTGTGAAATAAGGTATAAAAACCCTATCTTAATCCCCAACCAATTGTAGTATGTTGTATGTTCTGCCATAGACCATCATTCCTCTGTGCTGCCCTCAGACACGTTCTGAGCCACTCTGCTGTGACCCTTTCTTTAGTACTGGTAACTATCACCTTTTCTACCTAATCTCTTTCTATCCAACCTTTCTTGCCTTTCTGATAGCCTTGTCTGGTTGTTAAGACTGTCTCATTTCTCCAATGTTTGTCAATTTGAATGAAATACTTTGTTTGCCTTTAACTGGAGTCCTCTGTACAGTTAGTACTGGTATACACAGGTGAAAAGATCCTGCCATAACCCTCCTCTTGCAGGCTTCTTTTGAGCTATAATTGTCCAAAATTCTAAGGAGGCACTGGCATTGTCAGTGGACCCCAATGTCCCCCTCCTCTTAGGGTAACATTGTTATGTCAAGCTCAAAATTTTTTTCCCTCCCACATATTTCAATCTCTCATGAAATCCCTTGCAACCTCCTTGGTCTCAGGGACACTGACTGAGTTGTGCAACTTTGCTATTTAAGACAAGGTTGCATAACACAAATCAGTATGTGACTCTACTTGTAGTGAATTATCCCATGCACCCCTAATGCAGGATTTTTGCCTATTTAATCTGCTACTCACCGCACTCAGATTTCTGTCTGAACTTGCTGCAATCCTGACAATAGTAGTTGTGGCTGGTGGGGTGGAAAATTATTTTCCTAGCAAGTTAGATTGTTGAAAGCCTCCTCGTGATAATCCAGTGTATGTATGTGTACACTTATAAAAATACACACATGGAGACATACAGGGTGCATCAAAAGTCATGCCCCATAGGGAATTTAGATGATCTAAATATAGCCGTTGTATTAGAATTTGCAAACAACACAGAAATGTTGAATTTACTTCAAATCATTCAAAGGCCATGCATCATCCAAGTGAAAAGGGTATTTTGAAGAAAATGGCAGCCAATTTGAACGTTTAATTTAATTTATATAATAAATTACCTGTGGGGCATGACTTTTGACACACCTAATATATAATACACATTCACAGGGATCGATCAACTTTGAATTTTTGGATTCTCTTTGGGGTTTTTTAGCTATGAGGATGGACAACATGAGTATTTACATTTCAAAATTTACTACTCTTTTTTTTAATGTTGTGACATGGTACTGCTTGTTTATTATGTATCAGATTTTATTATGAGCTATTCTTAGGCATTTTTAATGGAAAGGTGGGTTATAAATGCATCAGACAAACAAGTCTTTAGTTTGTATGTCTTAAGTTCAGTGGAGGTTATTTCCCCTGACAAAGCAAGCAGGGAGTCCTATTCTAGTTCAGCATTGTTGGTTTTTCTAATTTTGGTGCCAGTAGGAGCTTTTCCCTTAAGGCTAAAAGCAGCATGTGGGGATGTGAATGCACACGCCATGTATTCACTGACAAGAGATTCCCTTCCTTGCACACTGTAGTCTGAATGGAAATTATCCCCCTACCCCAAGCTCCAATGCATGCACAACTCTACCCACTATTGAATAAATACGTATAGTTTTATAGTTTAATTAGGAGAAAGAATAGGGAATAAAGTGAATTAAGTAGTGATAATGACAAGTCTCCAGAAAGAGGATTGTTTGCCTCCGAAGATGCCAAAGGTTGTGTGAAAATTACAAAAGACATCTCTGGTATACTCTCACCAAAAAGAAACTACAGTAAATAAAGTAGCTTAGCTTCTAGAATTTCTCACAGTTTAAGCAAGATGAGGAATAATACCAGGTTTCTATGGTAAGTAGTGTGTCTGTTTGTCTTTCTGTCTGCACGTAGACAATGAAGGCACCCAGATTCTGTCGTGTAGCACCAGCTATAAAGGCCAGTGTCAAACTGGATGTTTTGCTGTGGCTGGAAACATGCATACCTCAAGATTCCAATTGCTCATTTAATGCATATTGTGGTTTAACAGTCCAGTGCTATAACTGGGTTTTTCCAGATGCTACAAGAGCACTTGTGGTGTGGACTTGGGACCACAGGCTGGGTCACAGGGCATGCATTAATCAATTCTGTCATGTCATGCTTGGGGGCCCTACTGTATAAGGAGAACGTGCTTCTATTCCAGGGTATTAAACAAGGGTAAATGCAGTATTTGTATCAGGTCAGTAAACACATCATCCCCCACAGTTCTTTCCTGCCCGTCACCCCAGAAACACTAACTTGCTAATGCATGAACTGATGTGACTCTGAAGGACAATAGGCTAGCCTTTATTTCAGGTAACCACAGTGGCATTCCTACGTCACAAGACAAGGTAAGATGTTTACTTCAGGTGATGGACTTGAGGTGTTATGAGGGATGGCATAATAAATCTGACCCACAAAGCCAATTTACAGGAGGAAGAGAGTAGCTCAGCTGCCACTCATTTCAGTTGTCCTTGCACAGAACCTCCAGTTGGATAGTTCTTTTTTGTCATTAGTGAGAAACAGACTGTAATTGTATTCGGAGGGATGGTTGGATCTTTGCCTCAGGCACCAAGATGTCTCAGTACAAGGCTAGATGGTTGTGTACAGACAGAGGGAAATTAGGGCCACATCACACTGTAATATAATTTATTAAAAACAATAACCAGTCATATGGGACTAAATTGAGAGATCAGCTACCTTCTATTTTCTTGTCATATAAAAAAGAGGAGCAGGTTGGGTAATTGCCCAGTTGGTAAGGACCCAACCCGACTGTGCTTTTGCATGCGTCAGTTATGCATCAATTTTTAATGCCTGTGTAAAACTGCTCCTTTAGTTCAAACCAGACAGCCTCCTTTGCAAGATGAGTAAAATTTATTTATATAACTGCAGCAGTGACATACAGAACCAGCCTGCTCTTACCAGTACTTCCTTTAAGTGTGTAAGTTCATCTGGTGAATGCTGACTGACAGGATTACAACTGAAATATTGTTATGATTGAACTAAAGCTCTCAGAACCCCTTAGCCAGCAGCCATGATAATAGGGGAGTTGCAGTCAACCCACTTTTTTTCTTCTACACTATGAGGTCTATGGCCATTTCTGCCCTACACTGCCATTGTGCCATTATTCCACATTCCACATCCTGTGGAATTCTGGGGTTTGTAGTTTACTGAGGCCAAAGAGCTCTCTGGCTGAGAAGTCTAAATGCCCCTCCCTAAACTGCAAATCCCAGAATTCCATAAGATGTTGAGTGTGAAATAATAGCACTATAACAGTGCAGGATGGAAATGGCTATGTAGGGAGCTGAAAAACAGGGGACAGGGATTGGAGTATCTTGAAAGAAAGCACAGCTGGCTGGCACACTAAGCAGGAGTCGGATTGCCAGGTCAGGACTATCCCAGATGGCAGACGCTGAGATTTCAGCACCAAAACCTCAAACCTAGGGATGACTCCTTGTGATGTCACAAGAGGCAGGCCCTAGTGGGTGTTCTTACAAGTGACAGCCACCGTGATAGCTTTTCAGCATGATGCATTAGGCGTCAACCACAGTTTACAGAATGTGCTATTCAGACAGAAACAAAAACTTGAAGTCTAACCAATAAGGAAAGTACAGTCAGCCTTCCACATTTGCAGGTCTGACTTTCACAGATTTATTTGCAAGCTTCTTCAACACCTGTCCTGCCATCTCAGGTGCTTCTTTTCTGAGGGAACTTTTCCCCTCAGGCTGAGCAGCCCTTTAAAAACCCACTTCTGGTTGTCGTCATCCTCATCCTCATCCTCCTCCACCAGCGGCTGCCTGGGAAGCTAAGGACAGCTTGCAGCCTGATTTCTCAGAACCACAGACCCTCTCCCAATGCCCCGTGCACCCAAGGAAAGAGATGGGTGAGACGGGAAGTATAGGGCCACCATGCAGACTCACTCTCATTCCCTATCATTACCTTGACCTGATTTGGACTCTGGATGCCTGTTCTTGCCACCACAACTCCGCCCCCTTCCCACAGGCACACACACTCACACACACTTAGATGTTTTCCCACTTTTGCAGGGTCCTGTGTCCCTAACCCTACCAAATATGGGGGGCCAACTGCATATACACACATCCACATACTTTCAAAGCAGCGCTCTTGCCTTGTGTTTCTTCTCCTTCATTCTGAGGACTGGAGAAGAGCATCTAGGGTCCAAAATCTGGGAATCCTAAATAGGAGTACCAAAGCGCAACGTTGTTTTTTTAAGCTAATTTACATGTTTAGATTTCCCTCCTGCTTTCTATCAGGCACAGAAGGTATTTCCATTTCATATCAACCTCCAGAAAACCTTACAAAATGATTTAGTATAAGTAGTCTTTGTGGCTAAGCTGGAAGCCATGCTGCATGGCCGCCTTCACGCTTGACTGTTAATACGGAAGGCAGTAGCTTTTAAGCCCGCAAGTGTTAAAAGGTTATTTCCTTTATGCAGTCAGGAGAAGCTGCTGTTAAACTCAATTACTAAAACAGAGGGTGTCTCTTGAACCCATACTGTGGACAGTTAACTGCTCTTTAGCGCCATACACGCCTATCTGGGAAACCTGTGAGGGAGTGTTTTGGAAATCAATAAGGTTAAGATTCATCAATATTTTTTTCCTCTCTATTGTCTGCCACCGACTTTCCTATAAGGCAGGCTGTTTTAAAAATAGCTAGAGCATACTGCTCTGGTTGACCCATCATCTGTCAATCTGAAAACACATCTAGGGAGCACTTTCATTAGGTCTACCCAATTTCACATTAGCACCAACTTTGTACAATCTTTTTTGTTCATGTCTAGGTTAAGGGTGGGAATTGTGTAGCCCTTCAGATACTGTTGAACTGCAATACCCAGCAGCCTTAACCAGCAACACCAGTAGTGAAGAATGCTGGGACTTCGGCCATTTCAGCACAAGACCGTTACAGTGCTATTATCCCACTTTCAACATCCTATGGAATCCTGGGGTTTGCAATTTAGGAAGGGGCCTCAAGCCCTAGGATTCCATAGAATGTTGAAAGTGGGATAATAGCACTAAAACAACCTCTTGTGGAAATGGCCTTAGTTTGACAACAGCTAGAAGACTCTGCATTCACACCTATCGTCTGGTAGATGGAATTGCTAGTGATCCAAGTCAGGAATAAAAAGTGAGATCAGTCTCTATGCACATGGTAAGGCTATCACCACCATTTATTTATATATATTCTTTGATGAAACACTATGGGTTGCTTTTAAAGACATGGATGTACCATAACATTTGATTGTCCTCTACTCAGGACGAGAGGCTACCATCAGGACAGAATATGGAAAAGCAGAATGGTTTCCAATTGGCAAGAAGTTGAGGCAAGGCTGCATTTTATCATCCTATTTTTTTACCTTGCATGCTGAACATGTTATATGAAAAGCTGGATTAGACTCAGAGGAGGGAAATGTGAAAACTGCATGAAGGAAAAAAAATGGCAGATGACACCATTCTACTAGCAGAAAATAGCAAAGTCAAGGAAGAAAGTGCAAAGGCAGGTTTATGGCCAAAAACAAAGAAAATAAAAATAATGATCACAGATGAGCTACATAATCTCAAAGCAGATGATGGAGACATTGAAATAGTTAAAGATATACTTTGGCTCAAATCATTTATCAGAATGGAGACTGTAGTCAAGAAATCAGAAGACCACAACATGAAGGACAGCTATGAAGGAACAAGACAAGATCCTGAAGAGTCAAGATACATCATTGAATACTAAAGTTAGGATTGTCCATACCATGCTGTTTCCAATTTGTGTGTATGGCTATGAAAGCTGGACAGTGAAGAAACCTGACAGGAAGAAAATCAATTCATTTGAAATGTGCTGCTGGAGAAGAGTTCTAGGGAGACTATAGACTACTAATAAAGACAAACCAATGGGTCCTACAGCAGATCAAGCCTGAACTCTCCCTAGAAACCAAGATGACTAAACTGAGACTGTCATACTTTAGGCACATCATGAGAATACATGACCCACTAGAAAAGACAATAATGCTTGGTAAGGTAGAAGGCAGTAGGAAAAGGGGAAGGTTGCATTACAAAGGGATAGACTTAATCAAGGAAGCTATGGCCCTGAATCTGCAAGACCTGAAAAGGGCTGTTGATGACATAGGGTTGCCACAAGTCGAACTTAAAAACATTTACCTTGGGTGTACCCTAAAGGCACCAGATCCTGTCTGATCTTGGAGGTTGGTCAGTACTTGGACAGGAGACTGTCAATGAATCCCAGACACTGTAGGCTATATTTCAGAGAAGGTAACTGGCAAAAACACCTTTGAGGATTCCTTGCCTAAGAAAACCCTATGAAATTCATGGGGTTACCCTAAGTCAACAGATGACTTGGAGAAATTTTGCTTAGCTTTCCTACCCTTAATTTTTTTGCTCTGTGCCTTTAAATCATTTCTAGCTGATGGGGCTCCTATCACTGGGTTTTCTTGGCAAGATTTGCTCAGAGAGGGTTTGCCATTGCTTTTATCTGAAGATGAGAAGGTATGGCTTGCCCAAGGTCACTCAGTGAGCTTCCATCACTGGACAGGGATTTGAACCCAGGCTTCCTAGATTCCTGGTCCAACACTCAATCCACCACACTAGTGGTTAACCTTTTCTTTACCATGGATCCCTCTTTTGTTGCCGTGGACCACCAAGACTTATCTCAAGGTGACTTCTGGCTGTTTGGTGGTAACAAGAAATGTTACGTGATTTCTTTCAGCCACTCTGTCATTCACTTGCATGTTCTCATTGTGTGCAGAAGTAGCAAATGCTGTGTATGTTTTTTGCTATCAAACAGTTTCATAACTTTTGAATGGTTGGAGATACTGTAATGAAAATTTATACAAATGATGTCCATCACCAGCAAAGGATTCTTGCTCTTTGAGATCAATTTAAGACTGTCCTTCTGTCCCTTCTTCCTTCCTTTTATTCATTCCTTCCATTTTGACTGTAAAAGCTGGTAACATTTCTTCAAACCTTTGCAGATCCCCCATGAAGACATTGTGGCCCCCCCAGGGGTCCATAGACCACAGGTGAAGAACCACTGCACTACATTATGCTAGCATTCAGAGAGCAAGTGTTAATCCATTTTAGCCAGCAGAGGACTTAATTGGAAGGGATAGCTGGTCTGGTGCCTCCAGATGTTTTGAACTACACATTGGGCTGTGACTCTTATCAACCACAGCCAGTATGGCAAATGCTCAATGATTATGGGAGTTGCAGCACAAAATACCTGGAGGGCAGGGTTGCCTATCTCTGGTCTGTGAGGTTTGACAAGAGCTGCAGAATGCCCAGGGCATGATGACAAAGAACTATTAAACGTAAGTAATTTTTATTTTCAAGAATCGTTGTGCTAAAGAAGCTGATTGGTTAACCAATTAGATCACTTCTCTGAAGGTCTTCCAGAATCAAACTCAGCATTGTGTGCTTGGGTGCACTTGCAAAATGCTACATAATAAATCAGAAAGCAAAGCAAAGAAAAGGCTTAAGTGCACCATTGTATCTCTGGCCAGTGGCACAGATTTGATAAAGCGCTTGCACTCTGACTGGGCCAGAGCCCACAAAGCACAGCTCACCTCTATTCTGCTTGTCTTCATAAAGGGGCAGTTTAGAAACCATGCAGCTGCATTTAGCACAAAACCCCACATCAAAGTTCAGTCATGGCCCACGGCAGTTTTATGTTAAGGGCAGCAAAACAGCCCATGCTGCTCTTATGCAGAATTTGTGCCCCGTGCAGCTTTGCCTAAGTGAACTGTGCCACTCTTGGCAGCTGACCCACTTCTATCAATGGTGTGGATCTGAGCTGCCAAATTTATGGCAGAATGGGCCTTATCAACTGTTGTCATGATGACTATAACGAACCTCCATATTTAGAGGTAGTACATCACTGACAGAATTTCCACACTAGACAGTTATAGCGCTATGATTCCACTTTCAACATCCTATGGAATCCTGGGGTTTGCAGTTTTGGGAGGGCCCGGCTGGCCCCTCCCGAAACTGCAAACCCCAGGATTCCATAGGATGTTGAAAGTGGAATCATAGCGCTATAACTGTCTAGTGCAGAAATGGCCTGAGTTTTGGCATGGTTGCTGGGAGGAGAACAGCAGGGGCCAAGCCCTACTTTTCAGTTTCTGGTAGTCACTATAAAAATCAGGATGTTGGACTAACAAAAATCTAGTGCAATGGGCATAATTTCATCTTTCCAGATCCTATGACATTCTATCCCACTCCCATAACTATATATGCTTTATACCTGAGGCCTTAATAACATTCTGTACTACATCTTAAGCAGCAGGTTTATATCACCAAAGTTCATGCTAAAATACAAGCCAGTTAGTCTTAAAGGTGTTGCCATATTTTTTTTCTCATCCTCCCTACTTTTTATATAGTCAGCCTTCCACATTCACTAGGGTTAGGGGCAGAAGATTCCTGGCAAAAGTGGAAAGATCACAAATATCAAAATGTGTGAATCTGTGGGAAGGGGGCCAAGGCATGGTGGGGACAGCAGGCACCCAGAGTCCAAAGCAGGTCAGGAAAAGGAGAGGGGAATGGGTGTGGGTTGGCACAGTGGTCCCATGTTTCCTGTCTCTTGCCCATCTCCTTCCTTGGGGTGGGGAGGCATTGGGAGAGGAGTTGTGATGCTCAGAAAATGGACCGCATGCCCTGATCAAAGCAACCAAGAGAGAGGGTACTCCTGGGAAAGCAGCACTTCAGGTGGAGGGCAGGGGCTGGAGAAACTCATACATAATCAAATCCAGGAAAGTCTAACCCACAAATGCGGAAGTCTGACTGTACTGCAAGAGATTAGCACAGCTCCTTCTTTGAAAACTCTAATGAACTGAGTCTCTTAGGATGACTTTCCTCTCCAAATATCATTATAATCTAGTATAGATTGTCAAACTTGTCTTGAGCTCCTATAGCGTTTTGTAACACTTAAATTAGAGGAGACTGGCCCGTTAAGAATCATTAGGTTATGCTCCCAGAGGGACCACATGGAGAAGTTAGGTGAAAAGAAACAAGGCAATTGTGCAGATGAGTTATGGCTGAGCTGAAGAAATTGAAAAACAAAAAAGGTATTTTAGAGATTATAGGTACATGTGTGCACATGTACTCTCTCAATCTCTTATGTGAACATTGCTCAATAAGAGTTTAATTAAGAAAAGCACATTATGAGGGGGCTTCCCAGATGCACAGGGAGAGGAGAGTATGGCTATAAAGTATCACACTTCAGAGAATTTCCCTTTGACTCATTCAACAGCTATGTTCCAGCAGGATGGGGGAAAAATACTTTGCTGCTAGGTCTTCCCTCAACCAGTCTGGTCCACATCAGGATGAAGTCAGTAGGGTTTCATTCTTAACAGTTTTTCACAATGCATTGAAGAAGATGAAGGGGAATATTTTAACACTGCTGCCCAAACAGGTAATTCTCAAGTCTCCTCCACTTAGCCTCAAGTCCTGGAATGCAAAAGATCAAACTGCAGTGAGACTGAACTATGACAGTAAGTTACTTCTGTTAACTAGCTTTTTTCCCTATCTTTGGTACCCCCACCCCACCCACCCCAAAAAACCACCCCTCTTGTGCTATCCTTTATATGTGTGATCAGAAGCAAGCTCCACTGAGTTTAACAGAACTTATTCCCAGGTACGTCTAAATTTGCACTTAGACTACAAATTAGTTACAAATGCCTAAATAACATCCCCTGGCCTGACCCCCCCAAACCTACCTTAACAGCCAGCAGCCACATGGAAGTCTGTTCAGTTGTCCATCAGGATGTAGGAAGAAGATGCTTGTAGCCTGCCTCCCACCAGTGAGCAAGGCTGAGATGAGGAATTGCAACAGGGGTCTTGCTTCTGACTGTAGCTGCTTCATTTGCTGGCAGGAAAGGGCTGGAAGCATCATCCTCCTGCATCCCAATCAATAGCAGAACAGACCTCCTCTACCTAATGCAGCAACTGTCTGTTAAGGTGGGTTTTGAGGGGATGCTTACCATTGTGATACTGAATATGGAACAGTTACAGGTCCATAACTCTAGATTATGAATCTGTAACTGCAATAAAGAATACCAGTCTGTAGTATTACTACTAACAGTACAATTAGTAATACTGCTACTAACACTGGTATTAGTATTGAGCGCTCAGCCTAATTGGTGCAATTAGGACAGTCTACCAATACTTCAGTTTCTGTAGGTAAGCGATGATTAGTGGAATAAGCTTCTGAGTATCTTCTTCATGCTGTGTCCACAAAGGAAGCGTCTCCTGCCTGTGTTCACACTTTAGCTGCCAACTAACAGAGAGAACAATACAAAATGGTATCTACGAGGTGGTAATTGCTCATGTCAGATATTTCACAGCCCACAACGCCTTGCACCTGTCATGGGGCTGAACAGGGAATTAAGGCAAGCTGCACAAGGATCATGTGACCAATGAGATTTTATCACTCTCCTCACCTCCACACTCAAACTTCAGACATCCTCTTATACATGCAGAAACGTAGAGAAATGGAAAAAAGAAAAGACACAGTGTAGGATTAAAGGAACAGATCTGTTCTCTTTACTCCAATGCTATGAATTTATTGATTGGCAGAAGTGAAAGAGGGACATGCAGAATAGGTATCCCACCAACAAAAGATAATGTTGAGAAGAGAGAAAAGATAAGAGAAAGCTGCCCAGTCTATGTTCCAAGGCAGAATCCAGAAAATCCCAAGTGTTCCACTTGTACTTTGTTCCAGTCAACCGTTTTGATGGCTCAAAGACAGGCTTAATGCCTGCTCTGTGTCAGGGAAGAAACAGAAAGGAGCAGTGGCAAAGGTGAAGCGTTTGGGAGACGGGAAGGACATGTATATCAATTTCAGCTGACCTCCCTTTCCCAAGAAACCCAGGATACTATAGTTCAGTGGCTTGACAAGGAACTGAGAGGTGTCAGCTCCTTCTTAAAAACTACAATTCACAAGGTTCTTGGTGGGAAAGCTATGTCAACAACTTTTAAACCAGTACAGACATGTTGAAAAGCAAGCTAGCCAAGTGTGAAACATAGGTGGCTGCATCTCTCAGGAATATAATTGCTCAAGACATTTTGAAGCAATGAAGAGGAGTCTTAATAGGAGCCATCCTCAACCAATAAGCCAAATAATAAATGAATACAAATTTCAACACAGACATACAGTCAAAATAGATTGAGAAGTCAGATGCATCCACCTTCCTACCAGTATTATCATTTATTTTCAGCATTGTCCCAGCCAAGATACTCCTTTACACAAGATGGCTTACAACATGTAAGACAAGGTGGAAAGCTGCAATTAATGAGTAGGGTAATACAGTTTGAGAACTGTAGTAACCTTATGGCAACATTCTGCATTTCTGCAGACACTCTCAAGAGGGAGTTAAATGTGCAATGAACTCCTTTTCTTCCCTAAGAACCCAAATCGAAAAGTTTTTAAGAAAGGAGGTTCCCACTCAGCCAAATTCTATTCATCTTGCAATCTAATGCATTCCATCCTGCATATGCTAAATAGTTTTACATTTTGGAGAACTGCAATTATTCTTTTTTTAAGTAGTAGTAGACTTTTTTTTTACCAGAAGTCAAGCCTAGACTCTTGAATATTATGAAAAGAAATTTTATGGAATTCTTTTAAGGGATCTATAAGAGCTGCATGTTGCAAAATATGTGATATCTAAATAATGCATATTGCTTTTAAGAAACAACAACTACCAATCAGTACATTTAAATATACCTACAGGTTGGATGAAGGGAAGGGAAGGGAGGGAGGGAAGGAAGGAATTCCTGAAATCAGTAGACTTTCAATTTAAATTCAAAGTGATTGTATTTTCATTTGAGAAAGGAGAATGTAGAATATTTGTATTTTGTAGGATGATGAAACAGGAACTTCAGAGCTAAAAAGACGGCTCTAGAGAAGACTGGCAGGACTCTATCCGCCAGGCTGATTTCAATTAGGGTTTGCAGCGCTGGACAAAGCGTGGGTAGAGACACACATCCCGAATGTGGTATCTGTTCAGAATCCAGGTGAGGAATCTCTCCAAGCCCAAGCCGTAGCCACCATGTGGGCAGGTGCCATATTTACGCTGTGAAGCCAAACAAGAAAGAAACACCATCAGTCTACGGCCCTGATGAACAGTAGGATCACAGTGAACAAGCGAAAACCTATAACCATCTGTGGCTTCAAATGCCTTGCAGCCAGATTCCTAAGATACAGAATTGTGATTTCTGAATTATTTATACAGTCCACCCTTCACATTCGTGTGTTCGACATTCACAAATTTGATTATTCGCAAGTGTGCATGTTCCCCACCACCACCAATTCTTCTCGTCCCTTTCCCATGCATTTTGCCCCAGCATGAAGATGTTGTGCTGAGGCAAAACTGAAGGGAATGGGGTGGGGGTGAGGCTCCAAAGAGCCATCCTTTCCTCCTCCGGAGTTTCCCCTCTCCTTGCCATGCATTTTGCTCCAGTGTGGAGATCTCACTCTGAGGCAAAAGGAATGGCGATTGCAGGGAGGGCTCCCAAGAGCCTTCCTTTCATCCTCTGGAGTTCCCCCGCTTCCCTTCAATTTTCTCCATGCTGGAGCAAAATGCACGGGAAAAGGCGGGGAACTCCAGAGAATGAAAGGAAGGCTGTTGGGAGCCTTTCCTCCAGTCTCATTCCTTCTATTTTGCATGGGAACGAGAATGGAGGGAGCACCAGCAGGGAATGGGAGAGGGAGCAGATGGGGGAGTTATTTGTGATTTCTCCATTTTCGTGAGGGTTCTATGCCCCGAACCCCTGCAAATGTGGAGGGAGGACAGTAGTCCTGTCTAACCATTATTCAAAAGATGGCGTAAATTGTTTCTCCCTTCATAACAACCTTGTAAGGTACAGAAACAATAACTGACTCATAGCCATCCTCTGGAGTCCTGGGATTTGAAAATCAAGTCTCTCCAGTCTTCTGTTCAGCACTATATCTATTTATTTTGTAAGCTGCCTTTGGTTTCCATGTCAGGACACAGAATACAAATATTTTAAATAAAATAATTGTTACACAAGGGGGCGGGAGCATTTACCCTTCTGGATAATTTGGAATACAGTTCCAGAGTTCAGGGGTTTATATCACAACTCCCATAACCCACTAGAGGATTCTGCTAGGTATAACCTAAAATTTAGCTCTTCCAAACTTACCATTTGTCATACTGGTTTAAAAAGATAAAAGTTCAAACCATCTGGACCACCCCTCTACATGATACCAAACTAGGGTTAAGATTCTTTGCTATCAGCCAAGGAAAGCACAGCCAATTTTCTCCACAATTTTCTCCCAACCAAAGTTCTGCAGCTACAGGAGGAAACAGTATCACAGGGATGGTTGATTCCATCAGCTCCTGCATAAATGTGTCATTGGTGAGTGTCACTGCAAGGGATCTTGTTCCTTCCCTTGTTCTTGGGCAGCATCCCAGTAACTTTCAAGGTCTTTCTGAGTAGGTCACTGACCAGTACTGATAGCATTTGTCCATTTATAAAGCATGATTCACCCTCACAGTGGCTGAGTGGTTGTCTATGTAGACTGAAAGTCGACAGCTGTTAGGTCAGTACAGCAATGACTGTGCCTCTGCAATAGGAGTGGTTCAATCATTTGATCATAAACATGCTTTAGAATAATTAGGTTCGGGGGACCACAATCCCCAGAATCCCCCACACAACCAGTGGGCATGTTACCTGGGGAATTCTGAGAGCTGTATTCTCAAACCTAATTTTTTTTCCAGGCTCTGATCATACACAACACAGAGTAGCAGCAGTTCTGTCTGAGAGGCCAGCCTGTAGGGATGCCACAGAAGCCTTTTTATAATGTAATGAAGCAGTGTAATGATTTGGGTGTCGCACCAGGATTGTGGAGACCATAGTTCAAACCTCTGCTCAACCATGAAAACCAGCTGGGTGACTATGGGCAAGCTGCATTCTCTGAGTGTCAGAGAATGGAAGGCCATGGGCTTTACCATGGCCACGGAAGCCATGGTAAACCCCATCTGAACAAATCTTGCCAAGAAAACTATGTGATAGGGCCACCTTAGAATCACTGTAAGTTGGAAGCAACTTGAAAACACACAACAACACATTTAATGGCAACACTCCCGGTAGCCACAGGTGACCAGATGTTCCACACAGATGAGGAATGGAAACCAAAGTAAGTGACAGAGAATATAGGCGAGTTGGAGTGGGGAGAGAACTCCATTTCTCCTCTGCCAGTTTACTCTGCCTCCATCACAGGAAGTAGGCTGCCTTCCATGGAAACAAAGTGGTCTGGGGACTGGGAGGCATCACTTCTGTAACACTTCTGTTTTTAAAAACCAGCTTAAGAGGCTAATATCATGTGCTTATATGGAACAAGGACGCTTGCCTCTTCCACAGCCAATGTGGAAATGCAGGCTGCTAGCCTCTCCAGCAGGTAAGCCCAAAATAAATACAGCTGACATAGGGTTATTTGTGTTACAGTGTTTTGCATAACACTGTTTGCAAATAACTGGACTGTACTAAGAGCAGCTTGAGCTGGACAGCCAGCCTCCCATTCCCTTCTAAAGAGAGCCCAACACGACCACAAAAGCATTTTTCCCTTGGGACTCTGCTCACAGCGACAGCTACCATCCTAGCACCAAGGCCAAACTACATCCAGTCTTCCTGACAGGCGATCAACACCTCAGGAGAAATCTTCTTTCTTGCACCCTTGTTGCTAATACACAAGAGGTCAAGATATTAAAGCTCTGCCAGCAATTAAGCAGGTGGTTAGGGAAGGAGAACAAAAGGCCCAACACGATTCTCCCAGTGACCATTTGGAGCAAGGATGTGTGCAGTTGCTACTTTCCACCTGCCTCTGCACAGCCTGGAGAAAGCTGTTGCACAAGGAGGTACTAGATGCCTCCTTTTACAACACTGAAATAAGTAGTTATACTAATACCGGGTCTGACAATGGTGTGCATGGGATTTTCCTCCATTTCCTCCCATGGGCCACACCCTCCAGGTACTTCAGAAGTGTTGCAAAGCACCTTGGGAAGGGGCAGCATGAGCAGCTTCTGTAGCAGGATAGACTGTTAAATCGCTATATTTGCAGACAGTTTTAGTGATGCTTGGGCCATTTTCAGGTACAAAAAAAAAATTCACACAAAAATCATCCCAGGGAAAAAAAGACTTGAAATTTGATTGGGACGTAATGGGAATCTTTACGGGCCCCAAAAGCTTGGGTGCAGCTTGGGTCACACTGTCTCCAGCCCTGTTTGCTGGGGTAATTTCGGGTTACATATGTTGCCAAGGGGATTCCACCCACAGAACGCTGCTGAAGGGGAGATAAGAGAGGATCTGGTCCTTCCTTGACCCTTACAAGCATGGTCACAGTGCAGGACATCCCTTCCCACACATAGATATGGAAAGTGAACTACAGCTGCACCAAACAGAGCAACTAGATGAACAACAGTGCATCTAGCAGTGTTGGCAGAAATGGATTAAACGTCCCCTTCTGTCAGCTCCTGTGAGCAGCTGCCTTGGGGCACTGGCTTGTTAAGATGAAGCCGATCAGACCATGCCCTTTTAGACAGAACACCTTTCAAGAACCACTTTCTGTCCTGCAAATTAATAAAACGAGCAGAGCAGAAAGGAAAGCCGCAGCTCCCCAAGGTTTTAGACATTGCCACTGAGGCCACGTCACACTCTCCATGCAAAGAAAGGCAATGGGAAACTGGCCATATTGGAGCAATCACTCCTTCACAGCAAGCAGAGGTCTTCTCCCCTGCCACAGAAACCAGCCAACTGCAACAAACAATGTGTCAAGCATGAGCATTTTGGTCGCCCAGGGGCTGAAGAAGAGACTCCCTGAGCCGAATGACAGTTTCAAATTTCTGCTGCCAGATGAGTCCCAAGTGCCAAAGCTCTGAATAATTCAAAACAATGTCCAGAGTTGGGGAATACAGTTTAGGACCCACCCAAAATGCCACCCCCCCCAAAAAAATGTGCAAGCCTTTGAGATCTGCTCATCTAGGGGCTGGAGGCAAAAACAGGAAGCCCAAAAATTTGGCCGTATGATAAAACTTTTGAGGTTAAACTTGGTCCCAAGGCAGAGATTACTGATAGGTGTGCAGGTCTCAGATTACATCTGGCAATATACACTGGGATAAAAGGTATCCCAAATATACACTGACAGATGGCCATCCAGCCTCTGCTTAAGACCCCCCAAAGAAGGAGACTCCACCACATTCCCAGGCAGTGTATTCCACTGTCAAACTGCTCTTACCATCAGGAAGTTCTTCTTCATGTTTAGGTGGAATATCTCTTTCTGACATTTGAAGCTATTGCTCCATGTCCTAGTCTCTGGAGCAGCAGAAAACAGGCTTGCTCCATCCTTCCTATGATATCCCTTTCAAATATTTAAACATAGCTATCACACCGCCTCTTAACCTTCTCTTCTCCAAGCTAAACACACCCAGCTCCCTACACCTCTCCTCAGAGGACAAGGTTTCCAGGCCTTCTGCTATTTTGGTCACTTCTGGACATGTTCCAGCTTGTCAATATCCTTCCTGAACCATGGTGCCCAAAACTGGGCACAATATTCCAGGTGGGGTCTGACCAAAGCAGAATAAAGGGGTACTATTACTTCCCTTGACACTAGATTCCTGTTCATGCAGCCCAGAATTGCATTAGCTTTCTTAACTGCTGCATCACACTGCTGAGTCATATTCAGACTGTGACCTACTAAGACTCCTAGATCCCTTTCACTTCCATGCCTTAGATGTACATTCAAATTGTGGTCTCCCAGAGTGCCAGCCCGATAATCAAACTATCATGCCATGTTAGCTTTGAGTAGCACTGGTGTAAAAAGCTCTTGAAAAGTAAGGAGCAGCCACAGCCTCTCCAAACTGGATCAGGACAGGGATGCAGAGATAGGATATGGATTGCTTCCCTCCACCACAGCCACATCCTCGCTCTCTGTATATTTGCCATATACATTTGAAACTCCATTCACGCAACTGGTAACAGCACCAATGGTGTCTCGTCTGGCTTTGCCCCCAGACAGGGCGCTGGCCTTCACCATGAGGAGCAGGTGCAGAAAGACATCTGATAACCCTCAGGGCAAGGAGGTCAGCAGCCAGCCTTGTCCCCACCCCACCCCACCCCCTCACACTTTATTGTCTTTGAGAACAATGGACTCAACCACTTAGGTGCCAAACTGTGTCTGGATCTGTTTTGCTTGGACAACCTAAGCAAGATGGAGAGGGGAAAAGCACACTCCAAAAGCTTTATGCTTTTTAAAAACCAGTTCACCTACTGAGAACTGCCTGCTTTGGTCTATGTTTTGCCTTGGAACAATCTGGGGTTCACACAGCTGTTGATAGAGAATCCAAACACAATACTACACACCTGGTCTGTGTACCAGTAATAAGGTGTGGGATCAATGCCTTCTCTCTTGTAGCCTTCCAGCATTTCATCGCTGTCCCAAATACGCATTGAGCCTCCCACAATCTCTCCAACATTGGGCATCAGTACATCAACCTAAAGAAAGCAAGATTACAAAATAAAAACAATACTGTAAGAGCTCACAGAGGGTGAACACAAATTAACATAATTTGAGGCAGCTCTCTCCTTCTCTTGAATGATTTCAGACCATGTGGAATAAAAACAATAAAATCACTCAATTATAATCAGGGGCAACAGATAGAGATAACAACTGGGAAAATGATCAGGAAAATGTCTGCATAAACAGATCAATCTTCAGTTGCTGGTGGAAAACACACAACAGCGGGAGCCCGCTTAATTTCAATGGGGAAACTACTGCAGGGGTGGACAACTGTGGCCCTCAAACATTGGATTACAAGTCTCATCAGGCTGAAACAATGGTAAGGGATACTGGGAATTGCAGTCAAACATCTGAGAAACTATAGTTGCCCAACCCTTTTGAGCCTCACACAGCTTCTCAGATGCTCTCCATACTCATGATTTAGAGGCTATTAGCCTACATGGGATGCCAAAGGCCTCTTGTTCTATCCAGTGCACATGGCCTGATGCTTTCCTTGTTAAACATCTATAGAAGTCCTAGACTGGCTTCAGTTTCAGCATGCTATAAAGCAGTGTCCTGCTTTTTATGGCTCTCCAGATGTTGCTGGACTATGTATGTGCTTTCAAGCAGCCTGTCGACTTATGTTGACCCCATTAATTTCATGGGGTCTTCTAAGGCAAGGAATTTTCAGAGGAGGTTTTGCCATTTCCTTCTTCTGAAATATAGCCCACAGTCCCTAGCATCCCTTGGTGGCCTCCTATCCAAGTACTACCCAGGGCTGATCCTGCTGGTGCCTTCAGGGTATTCGAATGCCACTGCTGTACTACGGTTCCCTAAATTTCTCATCACTGGTTCCCATGTTAGTGAGAACCACTCTGGGTTTTTAATCTAAACTGTTAAAGGAGCTATTCAACCTGATTAACTTATTTCACAGGCTGGGGTATGGAACCTTGGATAGCTCCTTGGAGTTCAGCCCATTAGGCCATTTCCGCACTAGACTGTTATAGCACTATGATTCCACTTTCAACCTCCTATGGAATCCTGGGGTTTGCAGTTTTGGGAGGGGCCCGCTGGCCCCTCCCGAAACTGCAAACCCCAGGATTCCATAGGAGATTGAAAGTGGAATCATAGCGCTATAATAGTGTAGTGCAGAAATGGCCTAAAATTCAAAAAAGATTCACTCCGCTGCTGCTATCAAAAGCTCCTGGGTGTAATTCACACTACAAATTCCTCCTGCACATGAGTAAGCTTGACCATCCCAAGGCACAGCCCAAGATGGAGAAACATAACCTATCATGCAGGCAGTTCTGGATACAAAACAGCAACAAGAGGCCAGCCAACAGCTGCTGGGAACAATAGCCCGGCACAGTAAAAGAAATCACTGCTGGCAACCCACATCATCAACCAGTGTACACTTTACATTTCTCTACGGGGAGGCTGCACCTGCTTCATATGGATCGCATGATCCAGCTGTGACTGGCTTTGTTTTAGGACTTAATGCTGAGAATAGCAGGAAAGGGAGAAGATAATCAACTTTCACCCCAGGCCACCATAACAGATTGTGCCTTCATTTTCCAAGTGCCCAGCCTCTTCTTATTCCATAGATTTTTCCACTGCCTTCACCATATTTCTTTTCAGGGTGTGGTAAACTGCCTCAGACCTTAAAAAAGTCAACCCACAGGATGCAAACGTGAGCCATCGCCACCTCCGCCTGTTTCTCCTTACATTACAGCCCAATCCTGGCAGACAGCTGCAATGAAGCAGCAGAATACAGGATGTGACAGAGGGCTCTTCGTGCCTGTCTACAAGGTCAACTCATCTTCCCAACGACAGGACAGAGACTATGCCACAAATTAATTTGATCCACTTTTGAACACACACAGGAACACAATGCAGTGTTGGACTCAGTAAACCCTGAGAGTCTGGACCTGATCAAGTAACCAACTTGACTTGTTAACTCAGTTTTCCTGATACAATGGTACTTTTTTAAAAAAAATCATACTTGTTTAATGTGTGTTTGCTTTGCCCTCAGCTCTTACTCTCCGAAACCCTTCAGAGGTGGGTAGATGACCCATTGCCTTCCCCCACATATTGGACTGCAAGTCCCATGATCCCTGATCAGGTTGGTTGAGGCTTACGGGACTTTAGGTGCAAGACAAACTAAATCTGCTATTCCAGCCTGGGCAAATCTGATAAGATTCTACTGCTGATCAGACTGGCTTGATGGTTGCATTTGTATCACCTGATGCCTGTGGCATCAAGAGTTATTTTAATAAGGTGCAGAAAGCAGATGAACCTCTGAATGCTGCTACATATCAAGCCCCAGCAGCCCTAGCCAGTGGTAAGGAATGTTGGGAACTGTAGTCTGTGGGATTCCCACCCCTGCTTTATGTAGATGAAAAAGTCAGCAGAGAAAGAGCTCATGTATCAGATACAATATCCATGCTTCACTTATGACACGTTGCTTTTTAACCAAGTCACAGCCACTGTCTGCATCATAAAGAAGCAAGTGGTAGAACTACAAAAGACCTTATCTCCTTATATAGACCTGTCCAAGTTTTAAGATCTTTCAGAGATGGCTTTCGCTCAGTTTCACTACCATCACAGGCACACACGCTGAGGACATGGGAGGGAGCTTTGTCACAGCTCCCAGGCTGTGGAACTCCTTTCCATAGGAAGTCCCTTTCTGCTCTGTTATCTGACACCACGCAAATACTTTTTTTTTAATTGAGGCAGGCCCTTGGTTCTTATAGCAGATGGCAGAAGGTGTTTGCAAGGAGCTTTCATCTTTTAGTTATGGGTCTTTCTATACTACACAGTTACAGTGCTATTATTCCACTTTCAACATCCTGTGGAATTCTGGGGTTTGTCGTTTACTGAGGCCCAAGAGCTCTCTGGCTGGGTATTTTCAATACCGCTCTCTAATCTGCAAACCCCAGAATTCCATAGGATATTGAAAGTGGAATAACAACACTATAACAGTGTAATGTGGAAAGGGCTTATGTTTTTAAATGTGCTTTACATTGTTTTAACTATGTGCTTCTTAACATCATTGTTGAGTCGTTTTTTTAAGCTTTTGTATAATAAGATTTTAGCTGAACTTTGTCAATCATCTTGAGCCCCATGCCAGAAGAAAGGAAGGTAGGTAGACAGGCAAATAAATAAATAAATTCTGGAGTGCCCTGCGCCAGAGCTGGGGGCATGGAAAGGCATATTCATTTTTGAATGCTTCCCTGCAACTTGATATCTTAAAAACGAGGATATCAGAAATAAATTTAAGGAAGCTTTCTCTCTGATGTGCTAGCTTGCTTCATGCAGGAAGCATTCAAAACAGCAGCACTACCTGCACTCTGAAGTAACACAGTCCAGATCATCCTATGCAGATAAAGGTAATTCAGGCCTCATTCAACAAGTGTCACATGCCAGAAATCAAGTGATTTCCATGCCTGTGTCCATCAAAGCAGAGCCCTGCAATCTTTTAATTCTTCCTGATCTACCCAGAAAACCATTTTAAACAGTCTTAAGGCATGGCTTGCTTTGAGAGAAGTGTTGTGACTTTCTATAAAATCCTACTGGTTAATTGGTTTCAAGACCTCACTAACTGGCTGACAACCTTCACGTCTGTTCCTCAGTTAACAGATCTGTGGAGCCATTTGAATGGGGAGGGGGCAGAGGGGGGAGAACCCCATTAAGAAGTCTAACAGCTCCCCAGCCCCATCTTGCATGCAATACGTGCAGGGAACATAAACTGACAGATTCGGTAAGGCGGGAATCCTCAGGGCAGCGCTGCATGTAGAAGGACTTTATCTCAGCAGGAAATCGACACAGCAAGATCGGCTCATTAATGGCATCCGTCATCTGTCTCTCGGGAGCCTCTGGAATATCCTGCGGTTAAGAACAAAACTTATTAGTTCATCCACTCCCACCTCCTTCTGTCTAGAACAGCTCTGCTTCACCCCCATTGACTACGGCCTCTACCCTCCCAAGGCTCAACCCTTTAGCAAAGGTGTGTGTGCCTGTCTGTTTTTAATTAACCTAACTCTATTGTACTCATTATCAGTGGCAGCTCCCTGTGGAGCCTATGGGGTTAATGAATCTACTCTGGGTTTTAGTATGAACTATAAGAGAGTTCGCCAAAGTGCCAAACCCTATCTCCCAAGAACAGGTTCAGCATCACAGACAGCTCACCCCCCTACTGAATGGAAGCCACCACCGTTCATTGTCATGTATTTATATAGCCAGAATGATGCTTAATGTTTGGGTGGCTAACTGCTTGATTTGCAGTCAAATGTAGTTAACATCCCATAAAACCATAACTCTCATATAGCCAGTGGATCAAGATATTGTCCACAAGCTAAGAAAGAATCACAGTTCTACAATATAGAAACTCATTCTCTGAGTGGGGAATCTTAGATAGCCAAACACTACAATTGGCCCCCTACATTCACTAGGATTAGGGGCACAGGACCCTCGCAAAAGTGGAAAAATCACAAATATCAAAGCGTATGTGTGTGTTTATGGGAGTGGGACCAAGGAATGGTGGGGAGACAAGGCACCCAGGATCCAAACCAGGTCATGGAAAAGAGAGGGAAGGAAAGAAGGGTTGGCATTTTGTCCCTATACTTCCTCTCTCTCTCACCCATCTCTTTCCTTGGGTGTGGGGGGGCATCAGGAGATGGGTTGTGCTCTTGAGAAATTAGGCTGTGAGCTGTCCTTAGCTGGCCAAGCAGAAGCCAGTGGAGAAGAAAGAGGACCAGAGGTGGGATTTTGAAGGACTGTGTGGCCTGATTGGAGCCACTGAGAGGAAGGTTCCCTTGGGTGGGTAGAGCAGGGTGTGGAGAAACTCACAAATAATCAAATCTGTGACAGTGAAATCCACAAATGTGGGCCAACTTTACTATCCACACACAAGAGTAAGGACCTCCAAAGTTTGGGTGCAGCCACTGAGAAGGCTGTATCTTCAGTTATTTTATTTATTTATTTGTATCCCGCCTCTCCATATGGATCAAGGCGGCGAACAACTTACAAATAGCATGTTGATGTTGTCAAGGCAGCGAAACAACTCTCCCTGGAAAATATCAACAGCCAGGCAAGAGCGTGTGGAGAAGTAGTTTCAGACTTTGGTGGGCATTACTAGCACTTTGAATAATAATAATTATTATTATTATTTATTTATTTGTATCCCGCCTCTCCATATGGATCGAGGCGGCGAACAACTTACAAAGCCTGGAAAGAGACTGGTAACTTCCTTAGCTATAACTTAGGGGAGTCACGTGCTCCTTCTAAATGACCCCAGTCAAGAGCATTCAGGATCTGCAGACATTTTCAAACAGGTTTCAAAGGCAGCACTTTTCAGAAATGTATTATGGAAATCTAACTGCTACATTTCAAAGAACAGGAATGGATTTACAAATAACAACGAGTCTTACATCTCCAAATTCATAGTAGGTGCCATCTTCCTTCTTTACATCATGTTCCTTGAGCCACACAAGGGCATCTGTGTAGTTCATGCGCTTGAAGGGACGTTTGGGGGGTTCAAAGTTCTGCACGACAGAAGAAAAGCACTCATGAGTTCTAAAAACAAACGTTCTGATTTGTGGATTCATTTAAGTTTTCTCGTCCCTAACCATAATAGACAGAGCTTGGACACGTTATCCTCTTGGACTACAGTTCCCAGAATCCTTCAGTGTCTGTAATGGCTGGGAGATTCCGAGAGTTACTAGTCCAAGGAAATAACATTTCAAAGCTCTGGCAACAGATTATGACAACATACAAATCACAGCTTACAAAATCTGTTGTTGTTGAGGCTTAAGCATATTGTTCCTATTTACAAATACCTTGATTTCCCTTCCCTCTTCCCTTGTGTTATCATCTAGACCATAAACCACTAGACCATCAAGGATCTGCCTAGAACATGCTCCCAGCGGTGGTGCGGTAGTAATCGTAATAATGGATACCTGGACAAGGTCAAGTGTGGCACCTGAGAGAATCTCCAAGAATCCTCTGCAATGGAGTTGTGTGGCACATGTCTCAAGAGCTGCTGTGCAGAGCAAGCAGCAAATTCAGAAGCAAAACTACAAAAGTCAATACGGGAAACTTTTTTTCGGGGGGGGGTGGTCTCAGCCACTTACTGGGTTGAGGGCATACAGTAACTCAGACACAGGTGATTTCAAGACTCGGTCTACAACATCGCAGACTAGATCCTCCAAGCGATTCAGCAAGTCTTCAAAGGTCATGAAAGGGCATTCAGCTTCAATGTGTGTGTATCTGTATGAAAAGAGACAGCAAAGATCTTTTTATTCGGGTGCACTTTTTGTAAATTACCAAAGAGAGATTTCGTAAGTGGACATGGTACTTTAATTGTAAACTGATGTCCTTTTAATCTCTTTTGAATTCACCTCTCTTTCAATATTGCGGTTTAATATTATAACCTTTTTGTTTTCATTTGTACATTTAAAAAAAAAATCTTGCCTGAGTCCTAGTTTTGGGAGAAAGGCACGTTACAATCAAATCAATAAATAAAAGTGGATGTCTTCAGTAAGAAAATAGGTGGAGAACCTGCCTCAGAACCACCACTTATTTACTCTTTCTGTCTCTCCATATTCTCGCTTCTTCCCGACATGAAACCGATGGCAGCTTACAACAAATTAAAACCTAGGAGAACTAAAAACATATTCTACAAAGGTTGAAAAAAAATCTGTTAAAAGCAAAAAGTAAAAACAGTTTAAAGGACAACAAAAAAGACAAAGTCACAGTACACCATCCCAAAAAACCCTTCTGTCACATGAACTAAAAGAGCTAAGATGAGTACCTTTTTGTTTAATTCAGCTTTGCAAATGAATCTGTATAAGCTACTCATCCGTAATATTTTATACTGGACTGTATGGAGGTAAATGATGAAACAAGGGACCTGCAATAGGAAAAGCTACAGAAGCATGCTCTCTCAGCAGCACCCTTATTTGGTCAAAATTTTTGAGTAGTAATAATTCCTTGCCATTTGTTATTTTTAAATCATATGCCCATGATTGGCAGCACTTTCTGTGTTGCATGGAAGGTTCATTAGCATTCAGGAGAGAAAGAGAAAAAAAACCTTCAGTATTACATCTGTGCTTCAGTTTTTCTGAGGAAAAGGAACACTGTAAATTTGGCAAGGAAACATTTAATCTTTATGTAGGCTCCCTGGACTAGCACTGCTTGTTAGGACAGTCTGAAGCAAAGGCTCAAAGAGGCTAAAGGACCTGAAGCATGGTTCGGTGGAGAGTAAGGCTTCAGGAAACAGAGCAGAGAGGAGCTAAAATGAAGCCAAGAAGGGCAAGTAGGAGAATATACTCTTTTTTCAAACAGATGGCCTGTTGCTGTGGAGAGAGGATGACTGGGGAATTTGGTTCAGCAGGCATGTGATCCAGGCATGTCCATAAGAATAAGGACAGCCCTTCAGATAACTGTGTCCCAAGCTGTTCAGGGCTTTGAGGTCACCACCAGTACTTTAAAATGGGCCTGGGGATGCAAAGACGAGGCGTCCTACAGCACAGCACCAACAAAGTGCTGAACATCCAGTCACTTCTAACTATCCAAGGCTCTTAGTCCACTTACTCGGGCAGAACACATAACACATTTTGTCCTGTAAATGGTCTCTTACTCAGCTAGATGCCTGCGCGTCCGAGAAAGTTCAGCTCTGTATGACTGGGCAATGCAAAAGACATCTCCCAGTGCTGGGATGCAGGTCTCCAGATACAGCTGGGACGACTGCGTCAGATAGGCTTCTTCACCAAAGTAATCCATTTTGAACAGAGTAGAGCCTCCTTCCACCTGCGTTTGGACCAGTGTTGGTGGGGTGACCTAGAAGAGAAAGACAGATACATTATACGAAGACTCTGGAACATAGAAAACTGCCTTATACAGAACCATATCCCTGGCCCATCTAGCTCAGTATTATTAACTCTGAGAGTGCAGCTCTTCAAGGTTTCAGGCAGGATTCTGCCTTACCTGGAAAATGCTGGTATTCCCTGGTACTTCCCCAGGAAATAATAATCAAGCTTCATCTTGGCAACCTGCCAAAATCAGACTTGAATACAGGCAGGGTGGTCCACTATTACATTACACCACATTGTTGCCATGTGTCTCCAAGTCAATCCTAACTTATGGCAACCAAAAGGCGACATACATGGCAACCAAAAGGCGAGAGAGTGTCTTGTTTTTAGAATCACAAGGCTGGAAGGGATCACATGGGTCATCTAGTCCAATCCCCCTCCTGTGCAGAAATACACAACTGAAATCTTGTTTGTCTTTAAGTCATTTTCCAACCAGTGGTAACCCTAAGGTAAAACTATCATGAGATTTTCCTGGCCAAATTTGTTCACAGGGGGTTTTACCACTGACTTTTTCTGAGACTGTGAGAACATGGTTTGCCCAAAGCCATTCAGTGAGTTTCTGTGGCCAAGTGGGGATTCGAGCCCTGGTCTTTCAGAGTTCTAGTGCAACACTCAAACCACTACACCAGGCTGGCTCTCAGAATTACACAACATTGCCATCAGTTTCTAACTCCTGAGAAATGCCAATCTATTCCAAAGAATTAAATGCAAGATTATCTTTTATATTCAGTTCATAATAACAAAATTCTGGAGGAGAACAATGTCTTACCTGTTGCATCGAAAAAGAGAGTCTTTTTCACCATGAACTAAAGTTCAGTCTCATTTTTCCCCTCCTGGCAATGGGTTTAGAGCCAAATCAGCCCCTACACAGGATTTCATAGCTCCTTTGCTCTGTCCTATGCTCAAGCCTTGGACATATCCATTTCTACCTGCCATTTGTTTTGAGAGAGGCTTTTCTCAGACTTGCAAACTGTTCTGCCAACAGATAAAATCTCAGATAGTGCAGGAGTGTCCTTTAGGATCAACAGAGCAGCAGACACACTTACCTCATAGTAGCCTCGGTCAAAGAAATGATCCCTGAAGCACTGGACGACTACGGAGCGCACCTTTAAGATCCTGCTCAGGGTCTCTCCCCGAATCATCATGTGCCGGTTGTTCAGCTGCACATCAACGTCCGACTCTTCATTGACCAGGTTATCAGCGCCACCGGGTGGAGCCAGACCAATGAGTTCCCAGTAGTCACAGCTCAGCTCATGGCCTCCTGGAGCCTGTGGGGATCCAAAGCATATTTGTGGTTTTAAAAAAGATGGCAGCACCCTAAAGCTTACTACACCTAAAGCTTACTATGAACAAGAAATGTCCCCTCACAAAACCAGATCAGTAGTTGGAAAGGAGTTTTTTTGGGGGGAGGGAATGGGGCCAAGGAAGGGTATTACAATCACAGCTATAAACATGACAAAATCTTTTCTGTTGTGGCACCCAGGCTGTGGAACTCCCTTGCTCCAGAGATTCAGTTAGTCCCCAGTCAAGAGCTGCAGGCAAGCTGCTAAGATGAGAGAAAGGCAGGCAGGCAAGCACACAACTTATGATTTGAGCTAAAGTTTTTACTTTGAACCTAAACCAGTTGTTTTGATACTTACTCCCCTTTTATCCTGCTCTCAGTTTTAATGTAGGAAACTGTTTTTTTTGGTAATCTGAGCTGTTTTACTGTTATTTATTTATTTTTAAGCCCTTCCCTTCCCTACACAGAGGAAGCTAAAATGCAAGTGAACATACAAGCAACAGGTAAAATCTTCATAATAAAATCATAATTTTATAACAAAATCTTAAATGGCTTAACACCATCAGCCAGGACCAGTAACTAGATAAATGAAGTCTTTGCTTATCCCCAAAAGATGACGACGACGATGATCATCATCATCTTAACATTATGCTGCTCCCCCCGCCAAATTGGGACTCAAAGTGGCTCATAATTTAAGAAAGAATACAATTAAAAACATGCAAAAGGTAAAAACTATTTACAGAATTAAAACAGTAACAGCTCAATAAAAAATAAAAATTTGATTAAAAAAGATAAATGGCTCTTAAAAACAACAGCTAAAACAATACAGCACCCTCCAGCCCATTCTTTAAAAACTTTCGTCATTTCCACACTACAGTGTTATAGTGCTATGATTCCACTTTCAACCTCCTATGGAATCTTGGGGTTTGCAGTTTAGGGAGGGTCCTTTAGAAGTCTCAGCCAGAGAGCTCTTTGGCCTTAGTAAACTACAAATCCCAGAATTCTGTAGGATGTTGGAAATAGAATAATAGCACTCTAACAGTGTAGTACAGAAATTATCTTTTTTTTATTTTTAAAAGCAGCACTTAAGAGTTTGTCTCAGAAAACAAAAAGGCTTACAAATGTTTAAGAACATTTTTAGCACATAACTCTCTAGCTACAATAGCTCTACTAACTGCCGGTCCATTTCCAAGCCCCATGCAACGTGCTACTTACGATTTTTTTAAAACCTTATAGATCTCAGGCCCAGATTATCTGAAAGACCATAGTCTCCTGTTTAAGCTTGTCCATGTTTGAACATCTTCTAAAGAAGCCTTTCTCTCTATCCCAGCATTATCCCATCTACTCAAAACATGGGAGAAAGCCTTCTTGGTGGCTGCTCTTGGGCTCTAGATATCCTTCCCTAGCAAATTTGGATTGACACCCTCCTTCCTATCCTTCCATTGTATCTTCCACAGTTTCTGCAGGTCATTAAAGGCTAATAGCCCTGGTGAAGGGGTCCTTTGTGTTTAATTGTTGTTTTCTTTCTAATGGTCATACTTTCAAATGCCTTTAATTCTATTGCTGGTTTCATTCTATTTTTAAATGGTTGTATTTTTCTTTTCTCAGCTGTTTCTGTTTTAACTTTTCTGAATCCCCTTGAGTTGTGAACTGGGAAAAAAAGCAGTTTATTAACAACAGCAGCAACAACACATACAATAATTTATGCCACAGTTTCCACCAAGAGATGCTCTACCATTGAGCTATGCCTCCTCTGCAGTGGAGCACAATAAGGGATGCAACTCTGTTTACATCTACCCAAGGAGACTATGGGCTACTGGAAGGGCCCTCTTCTTTCTCCCATCTGTGAGGCCAATGCACTATCACTCCAAGGCCGCTTCCGCACTAGAGTGTTATAGCACTATGATTCCACTTTCAACATCCTATGGAATCCTGGGGTTTGCAGTTTTGGGAGGGGCCGTCTGGCCCCTCCCGAAACTGCAAACCCCAGGATTCCATAGGATGCTGAAAGTGGAATCATAGCGCTATAACACTCTAGTGCGGAAGCGACCCAAGCGTGGAAGCCCCCCAAACCTTCACTTTGTAGGCTGAGTTGGCGCTGGTGCTGGCTTCATTCCAGTAAAAAATATATATAGCTTTTTAACATCTTTTGGACCTACCTGATCCCACTGAACATTTGCATGGTTTTAAACAATTCTAACCTTTCCATGTTTTAACTCGTTAAACTGTTTAATATGTTGCTTGTTTGTTGTTATGTGCCTTCAAGTCATTTCAGACTTATGACAACCCTATGGTGAACTTATGATAGGGTTTTCTTAGCAAGACTGATTCAGAGGGGGTTTGCCCTTTGCTTTCCTCTATGGTTGAGAGAGTATGACCTGCCCAAAGTCACCTAGTAGAGATTCGAACTCTGGTCTCCAGTGACCTAGTCCAACAGTCTAAGCACTATACCGTGCTGGCTCTCAGTATGTTCTTGGTCTATTTAACTTATTTTAAACAAAAATAATTTAAAGGAAGGAATATAAATATTTTAGCAAATAAATAGGAACTGGCTTTAATGGAACTTTCGGGGGGCAGAGCAGGCTGCTCCTTCTCCCTCCACCAAAAAACAACGGGCACATGTGCGAGAAAAAAAAACTTCAATACTAGGGAATGCTTTACTGAAATGTGTCTCAGGTGTACAACCTTGCGTTCAATTGCTGATATACACTTTGGAGCCAAGTATACTTTGCTGCAAGTGTCATCTTATGTACTAAGCAAAAGCAAACCTGATCAACTGAGCTGAAAGCTACGGAAGGCTACACAGAAGAATTCTGTGAAACTCAAAAACAAGCACACTGCTTTCCGATTTTGCAGGTTAGGGTCTCTAATTAATTGATACGTCATGGTTTTTACCCAGATAGGCAGCAATCCAGAAAACAAGGACTTTGGAATGAGCTCTGCTAAACATACTCCTCTCTTCATGTCTAAGCTAACATTAGTTGAGCTGGTATTAATCATTTGGAAGAGGTTAGAGTATTTTCTAAGCTGATAACATCCCTTCACTACATAGTCCATGAGCACCCCCTAGCGGTTTAGATTTTTTAAAAAATTATATTTATTGCACAGTAATGTAAATAAGCCAATTCTGATTGTCTCATGCATAGGAAAAAATAATTAATAGTCAAAAAGAAAAGACATGCACATGATAAACACTTAATTGAAATATAATTCCGTAATCTATTATTAAGTATGTACTCACTGCTTATAAATAACCCAATGAAGTATAATTCCAAAAAAACTTTTTTATTGGGTTTGCAATCAAAGCATAAAATATAACATGATACCTCTATAATCACATTTATTAGCAATTTCAACCCCTTTTTTTTAAAAGCACCTAACTGCCATTATCTGTTTTCTGCCGATATATGTATGATTTTGTATCACGCTACTTGCTAACTCAGTCTACGAAATACACTATATATGGCCTGTTGTTATGTTCAAATAGTGCAGCGGGTGTAAATAAGTCAATTAACTTCCATTACTGTACAATTACATTTCACATTCAAAAGGTCTGACTGTTACAGATACATACTACCAAGCACGCATTTCAAAATAAGATTGTACTGGAGACCATTCCGCCTCACGGTCATCTTTAGGGTTCTCTTTCAAAATTCAAGTTAAAATGTCACAACTCTTCATTTCGAGTAATTTTAAAGTCCATTCCGCTATTGTAGATATTTTATCAATCTTCCAATACTTCACATATACTATCCTAGCTGAAGTTATCACATATAGAATAATATGTCAATATTTCTTTGCCAGAATTTGTTCTGTTTCTGGTAGTATGTTTAATAAGAAAAGTTCAGGTAGAAATGGAATGCAAATATTCAGGATATCAGAAATTGTTTAGTGCTCGCTTCAGCAGCACATATACTAAAATTGGAACAATACAGAGAAGATTAGCATGGCCCCTGCCCTAGTGGTTTAGATTTAAAAATACAATAACCTTTAAAAAATCATTATTTACACTGCAAATAATTTAATAGTGAAAGAATAATGTATACCAGATGCTGTAAATTACATTTCAGAGGAAGGAACTGGCAAAACCACCTCTGTGTATTCCTTGCCAAATAAAACCAAATGAAATGCATGGGGCTTCCGTAAGTCGACAGGTGACTTGAAGGTCCATACACACAAAGATACTTTCAGGGCACTTATAATTAAAGTTTATGTTTCACTATGGTAAAACTAGAGAGGGAAAATATTACAACGTCCTAATTCAATGTTCCATTGGTGTGAATACCACTGGTGTTCTCCTCCCTCTTGCCTTTCTGGAGACATTTTTAATCATGCAAGGCTTTGGCAAGCACTTACACCCACTTGCCATGGAAGAACTCTTGGATGCTGTTATCTTTCATTTACTGATGTGTTTTACTTTCTTTACACTTTTATTCAACTTAAAGACTTTTCAGTAGTTGATTGTAAGCCGCCTTGAGCCTCAACAATGGGAGAAAGTACGGGTGGACTTCAAATAATGAACTAATCATTCGGCCAAGTTGGCACCTTTCATGCACAAGAAAGATCTATCATCAGACTTAAGAGAGCCCTGAAGATTTTAATAGTACAGGTATTACTGGAGGAAAAGGGGGACAACACCCCAAAATAGATAACTGAGGACTAAATATCTTAGCTAGCCAAAGGATCCTGATTTGGGTGAGCTAGGAAAAGGAAAAGAAGGGGAAATGAAAGATTGAACCAAGTAGGTGGAATCCTAAGAGCGCTTTCACACAATATGACTGCAATTCCCATCATCCCTAGCCAGCTAGCCTATTGAGGATGTTGGGGGTTGCAGTCCAACTGCATTTAAAGAGCCACAAGGAAAAACATAGAACTTGCACTCACCAAAGAGCACAAGTAGGCTAGCATCAGCTACTAAAACAGGTAACCTTTAAGCTAATTCCCATGCTATACATTTGTACTGCCAGGCTTCTCAGAGACCCTTCCACACTGCACAATTATAGCACTATGATTCCACTGTGACTGCAATGGCAATCCTTTGGAATCTTGGGGTTTGCAGTTTAGGGAGGCTAATTTAGAATTCCCAGCCAGAGGTCCTCACCAAACTACAAGCTCCAGGATTCCCTAGGATGCAGCCATGGCAGTTACAGTGGAACCATACTGGTGTAACTATGTATAGCTGGTCCGCCACATTTGCTGGGGTTCAGGCACAGGGCCCCCACAACAGTGGAAAAAGCACAACTAGCAAAATGTGTGTCTACGTCTGTGGGAAGGAAGCCAAGGCATGGTGGGGAGAGCAGGTACCCAGGGTCCAAACCAGATGAGGGAAAGGGAGGGGAGGATTGGCTGGCATGGTAGCCCTATACTTCCTCTCTCTTGCCCATCTCCTTCCTTGTGTGTGTGGGTGGGGGCACTGGGAGACGATCTGTGGTGCTGAAAAACTGGGCCGCCACCTGTTTTTAGCTGGGTATGGAGCAGCTGCTGGTGGAGGAGAAGGACCAGAGCTTGGTTTTTAAAGGGCTGTATGGCCTGACTGGAGCTGGCAAAAGGGAAGGTTCCTCCCCAAAAAAGCACTTGGAGGGACAGGGGTTGGAGAAATTTTCAAATAATCAAATCCGTGAAAGTGAAGTCTACAAATGTGGAAGGACAACTGTGGTGTGAAAAGACCCAAGGAAGTACTTTACACTACATTGTTTTAGTCCAAGTCCTCCTTCTACCTTCAAAATCCTCTTTTTCAGTGAAGAACACACTACACATGAAACTTCTCCCTCCATCAAAAAAACAAGAGGCACATCTGTGGGGATGGGGGGGCAGGCAAATGATGAATAGATGACCAAGAAATTTCCTTTCTCCTCAACAATCACTACAGAAGCAGTTCCCCAGTAATTTTTGGATCTGGCACTGAATTAAAAAAGGGGATAATTTTGCTGTTGTCTACATTCCCGTCTCCACAACAATGTAAGAACAGGGAGGTGAGGACTATGTCTGCATATTTTGTGGATCCACACTTCTCATCAACCCTTGACAGTGTAGCCAATGGAGAGAAATGCTGGGAGTTGTAGTTCAGTAGCACCTGGAGGATCATATGAATCCCACCATAACCTATAAAATTGGCAGTTTCATGTCATCCTGGGCAGAGCCTGAAAAAAAAATTTTTTTTGGACTACAACTCTCACAGCCCCATAGCCAGCATGGTCACTGGCCTATGTTAACCTGGGGATGTTCTGGGCACTGCACAGAAACACAGAGTTGGAAAAAACCACAAAGGCCATATAGTCTAACCTCCTGCCATGCAGGAATACACAATCAAAGCTCACAGATGGCCATCTCAACTGTTTAAAAACTTCCAAAAAAGAGACTGCACCATGCTCCAAGGGAGCGTATTCCACTGTCAAACAGCTGTTACCACCACAGAGTTCTTTCTTATGTTTAGGTGGAATTTCTTTTCCTGTAGTTTGAATTTATTGGTCTGTGTACTGGTCTCTGTAACAGCAGAAAACAAGCTGTCTCCATCTTCAATATGACATTGTTACAAATATTTTAACATGGCTATCATGTCACTGAAGTCGGGAAAAGTAATTTTTCCAAGCTGGGACACAGTGTTTTCTGGACTACATTAGATGAGACTGCAGATCAGAAAAATCACTCCTTCCCCTTTTAAGAAATCCTGAAGCAAAGTACAGGAGACAGACATGCTACCTTTCTCTGCAAGTAGTCTAGTGTTTGGAACAAGGAGTGAAAGAGTAAAAGTCTTGTCTTCTTTTGGGAAGACGTATTTTAATTGTCCTTTGTATGTTGCTTTTAATATGTATTTTAATACTGTTTTAATCACTATTGTTTAATGTGAGTTTTAACTTTTGTATACTATAGTTTTAACCACGTTCTCTTTTAAGTTTTGTAAGCCGCTTTGAGTCCTCTCGAGGAGAAAAGTGGAGTATAAATAAAGATGATGATGATCATGATAATATCCAAAGAAACAAGATTTTTAAACACAGACAGTCTGGAAATGTGGTGTGAGCAATGACAGCTGATGGCTTCAAGTCTGAGAAGTGGTGAACCTGCACCAGGTTTTTAGCCTGAACTTTAAAAGAGGTATTGCAGGTGTTGAACCTCATCCACAACCTCAATGGTGAGACAAAAGCCCAGAATGGATTCATCACCCTACTGCCATGAAAAAAACAGAAGACTGCCCCTGCAGGAGGTTCTCCGCCTCCAAACGATGGCAGAAAATACTCACCTGTTTCCCTTCTGGGACGAGGTTGAGGGTTCCATAGACGGCCACAGTGCTCTCTGTTGAGAGGATCACTCCATTGTAACACTGGCACTAGGGGGAAGAGAGAAAATTCAGCCTCAGGACTTTCAGCTTTTAGCTATGATTCAAAAAGAAAGGAACCCTCCTATTTCTCTCTGAGGAAACACTTAATGCAGACTGCTGGAATCCAGACTGTGGGTGAGTTTGCTTCCTTCTCCTATTCCTAGCACCCAGCAAGCAGAGGATGCCGCAGGCTATCCTTTCCCATCATTAGTCTCCTGCAGTCCTTTCACACTACACAATGACAATGCGCCCTCTGCTGACACAACCTCAGGACACATAAATGCAAAGTCACACAAAGCCTTGTGTCTGAATATCATCATTGGACATGCTGAGTGTGTGGTTGCCGTGGCACAGATGTGCACACATTGCATCCGCTGACAACAATGGGACAGAGCATTTGTGTTTTTTATTTTATGTGAGGATTCCTGGAATAAAACCCTTGCGTATACAGAGGGTGCACTATATAGCAGTCTGTTGTCAATTTAGTACAATGGCTTCAATCTGTAAAATCCCAGGCTTTATCGTTTTTTTAAATATTTATTTATTTAATACTTAGAAATAAGAAGTAAGGAGATAAAATAGTTATATGAGATTTATTAAAATAGAGATGTAAGAGGAAAATATATAAAGTGTTTAGGAATGGTATAAAATGAAGGATATAGCAATTGATAAGTAACTTGATTAGATTAGAGTGTTTAAATTGCAACAAAGATTATGGGAAAATATATTCACAAAGCAGAATTAAAAAGGAAATATATGAGTATTTTACCCAGTGGAGAAGATTAAAGAAGTCATCATTTGCTTTTAGCTTTTGAATTTCATTTAAAAAAACTGTTTTAACCATGTGCTTTCTAAAATACAGACACATATTTTTAACTTTTCTAAAATAATATTTCAGCTGAACATTAAATTTTAAATTGTTGTAAGCTGCCCTGAGTCCCATGCCAGGAGGAAGGCACAATATAAATAAATAATAGGTCTTTAGAATTCTCTGACAGAGAACCCTAACACGTCACCAAATTATAAGTCTCTGGATTCTGCAGGAATCAGAATCAAAGTGCTATAATTGTGTGTTATGAAAGGGCCACTGATATTGGCTCTAAGTCCTATCACCTCCTGCCACCGACAGTGCCCCTGCAGGGTGAGAAGGATAGGTGTTGTTGTGTGGGCCTCCCTTTGAGAACTCAACATAGGGAAAAACCTCAGCATAAAGGTCAAGGGCTGGTTTCCCAAGGAGGAAGTAGAAGATGTGGGGAGTTGGCTATGAAGAAAACCAAAAGTTTGAGGGGTGGGGCACTGTGGTTCGCTCAAGAAAAACTTTCAAGAAGTGGGGTCCACATGACTGTCTCTAAGGTCCAGCAACCCGTGTCCCACAGTGGCCTCTAGGAGACAGGGGGGCAGCAGACAATATTCTATGGTTGCTCCCAAGCAACTGGTATTCAACGACATTCTGCTTTGAAACCAGTAGCAGCTGGTGGCCTCCATGTCAGCAGGATGATGCTTCCACTCTTATGTTTAAGTCCAAAGTGGGGTGATAAAAGCATGGCACAAGGGTTTCATGGGGTCCCAATACTTTTTGTGGTCCCTGGAGTCTTCAAGAATATTTCTCAGGCCTCCAGACCCTAAGAGAAAATTCTTCCCAAAAGGAGTGTGGGTGATGTTTCACCTCATTGGTGAAAATGCGCACAATGCTACAAATGCAACAATATTGCTCCCTCTAACTGCTACCTCCAAAGAGCCCCAAACTGGCAGAAAATGCAACTAAAAGTGACATATGATTTCTGTTTTCAGTTTTCTAATGGAATGGCCTGCTGGGGTTGAGCCTCATTGGGAATGGAAAGGGGATAGCACCCAACCATGGCACACTTGCTCTGTTGTTGGTATGACTCTTTGAATATCATAGGCATTTTTGAGAAGAAAAAGTATGTTGTTGTTGTGTGTTTTCAAGTCATTTCCAATTTATGCATCCGCAAGATGATCCTATCATGGGGTTTTCTTGATAAGATTTGTTCACAGGGGGCTTGCCATCTCCTTGCTGTGAGGTTGAGAGAGTGTGATTTACCCAAGGTCATCCAGTGGGCTTCCATGGCTTGAGCAGGGATTTGAACCCTGGTCTATTGCATCTAATGGTTTACACTCAAACCACTACATCAAGCTGGCTCTCATGCTTGTCTACCCCTGCTTTAAACATATGATTCAAAGAGTTGAGCCTTATTCTCCCAGGAGTAACTCTAGAGCAGATTTGCTGCCCCACTGACATGAAAGCCACCAGCCCCTACTTTTTGAAATCTGGAGGTCCCCTATAGGACTCATGACTAAACCTGGAGGACTGGAGTCCCATGCTATGTCAAGATGGCAGAGTGGATAAGGAAGGAATTGCCTTTCATCTGCTCTTTCCTCCTCCTCCTCTTTGTGAGTAAGTTGTTCCTGGCCTCTTAGAAAAGCAGAGAAGTTGAAGCAAGGCAAGGAGCTAACTGAGAGAGGGGAGACAAAAATGGAAAAGCCAGGAGATGCAGGGGAAGCTGCTTACCAGTTCATCAGACAAGACACACTGCAGATAGCCTGTACCATCCCTTAACACAATGAACATCAAGTTCTTCCCTTTAAAAACAAAGTAAGAAAACAACATTTAGTTTCCTTTCCTTAAAAGGTTTCCTGCACCCTCCTCACTCCCACATCTTCAATCCTCTTCTTACAACTGTGGATAGATGTTTTCAAGGAAAACAAAAAGAAGCCCCACAGCATCTTAAAACTATCCATTTTATTGTCCACCAAAGTTTCTCTCTTTCACAAGGGTATACCAGAACTGTCAGAAGTAGTATCAAGGGGAAGACAGAAGCTCCCAAAACCAAACCACTGGCAATTTGTATTAAGAAAAGAAAAACCTATTTTATTAATGCTTTAACTTTGCCCATGGACAAGAACAATAAAAACTGCAAACTGTAAAATAAAAATGGTGTAAGCAGGTCTGCCACATTTTTGTTAATTTTCCAAGTTCACAAAAGAGTAGAACATGTTTATGGGAAGAAAGTGCGAAAGACACAGATTTTTTTTAAAGGCTGTACTCTCTAAATGAAAGCAGAAAGAACATGGAACTTCCTGCAAGTCTAACATAAAAGAGAGACTGGGTCTCAGGACGTATAAAATTTATTTATTTATGTGTCACCTTTCTCCCAGACTGGGACCCAAGGCGGCTTACAAAAAAAATGGTTTTTCTCCCAAATTAGTTCAATGCACGTTGGCCAAGAAAGATCTGGATGCTCCTATTCAGGGAAAAACAATCTGAAAATGAACCTTAAGGTATTTTTAAAACCGCCACTTTTAATTTGAGGAATAAAACCTTTTATGCATCCAGCCACCCTGTTTCTCTTCTACATTGTGCTCTTTGGACTGACTCCAAATCCCATTAACCACATAGCTACTGGCCATGAGGACTGGAAAATGATGAAGGTAAGAATGCAGTCCAATAAATCCAGAAACTATCAGCTTGAAAATGGGCAGACTATCTCATTCTACAAAATTAAATTGGCCTTCTCCTGAAGGAACCTTGGAAATGTGTACCAACACTGAAAACTTTATAAGACGCCTTGCCGCCTCACAAAATTGTAATTTCCTCAAACGTGATTGGTTACCCACTGATTTATTTTAATTAGTGCCTTATTTGAAGCTGGTGTTTTACTACCTGGATTTTTTTAAAATAAAAATGGAGATTTTAGATGTATACATCTGCCACTTGGAATATTTATGTTTTAAGCATTTCAAAATGAGCTGCTTGTTCTGTATTATCATGACTGCGAACTGGCTTGGGATTTTCACTTAGCAGGCCACGCATACAATAAATAAACCCCAACACTCAGTACAGGTGCACTCTCTAGATTTCAGGGCACAGATGCCACTAACCTGCAAGTCTAGTTGAAATCTAGCCCACAGAGACTCCCGAGTGGCCAGATTCTGCCAAATCCATTAATAATCACTGGGGAATTCCTTGTATGTACAAGCACTGGCTGGAGAAGCTCTACTCAAGGCTTCGTCCAGGAATCTGATGGTGTCATAGCCACATCTTTGCCACTCCGGGCAAGGCCACAACCTCTGTCATCCAACTCATGGGCTTGTGGGGAGTTATTCTGATCTAAACAGAAGAAGAAGGATCCTGACTTCTTGACAACACCACTGGAGGTCCTGCATTCCTTCTCTTCCTCCTTGCTGAAAACTGAAATATTGTTACATTCAGTTTGTTGAGGAGGCCACTCAAATTCTGAAAGGAGACCGCTCTCTTCCTCCTGTAAAAGTTCACTCCTGGCCCTTGCCAATACTGCAATCAGAGTTTCAAACAGAGCTTCCATTGGCACTACTGTTGGGCAGGACCAAGGAAACTGCAGAACAATTACGGAGGTCTATAGGATCCATCTGTTCTCCACACACTGCACTGGACTGACCAGCTTCCTAAACAGACTCATTTCTGAAATCCCAAGCAGCTGTACGCAAGCATCGTAGACAATACTGAGCTAGATGGACAGTTTTCTCACTTGGTATGAAGGAACTTCCTGTGTCTCTGAAGCTTCCCCACACCACAAGATTGTAAGTTACTCTTTTTTTTCCCCAGAGCCCCCACCCTCACCCTAGTCAATCATGCTTTGTTAAAGATTTCATGGTTCCAAAATACTTTGTGGTTCCAAACCAAACTTTCCCAAGTTCTGCTTCTCCTCATTCCATATGTGATCTATTCTGGGCACCCTGAAACAACAGAATTCAATACTGCAGCTCCTGGCTTGGCTAAGGCTTCTGGCTCTGCATAATTCACCAACCACAAAAGGACTGCGACAAATGAAGGTGAACGGAGTTCAAGCAAAGGTGAACAGAGTTCATTTGAAGTCTAAATTTCTTCAGTGACAATCCTTGCAACATGTTTGGCTCATAGATGTTAGCTGTATATGAACAGCTGGCACTGGATCATTTTTTTTTACTGAACTGAATATAATGTTTGCTTTTTCAGCATGACACTTCTATTTTTATTATTTTTTATTTCATTTTTTAAGTTCCCCTTTTATATGATTTTTTGCATAATAAAAAATAGACGGAAAAATCTCTAGCAAATATAAGCATATCCAAGTATCTTGGAGTTTATGTTTCTCCCTCACATGATTCTTACCTTGTCTGCGTAATCTGTGGACCCAACCAAAAACCTTTACTCTCTCCCCTCTGTAGGCCTCTAGTGCGCGGATCTTCACCTGCAGAAAGGCAAAGGGATGCCCTTTGTTAGCTTTAATAACATACTAGTACATGATAACATACTAGTATATGAATATAGGTTGCTTGCCCAATATCAAATCAAGAATATCAAACAACTATCCTTTGCACACATACATTTTTCTAGCTACGGTTTACAACAGCCAAAACTCTGCAAGGGGGATGCACAGTATAAATCTGGGCATGCCTCTTCTCACTTTATTTGTGCTAGACAACCCTTGTGCTGAATGGCAATGCCCAACAACTGAACCAAGACACTAGATGGGAAACTGAATGCCACAATCAGAATGTGCATCTGTGGGCAATGTGCATCCATGCACGATACATATTTGTATGCCCAACAGCACTGCAGGCACCATTCTCTGCCACAATCTTGAACTGAATTTAAAATCAGACAAGATGTTATGCACTTCCACATGGGAATTTACACATACATAAAATATATTCAGGATTCTAGTCATTCACTTGCATTTTACCTCTAGGTGATATTTCAAATGCTGGAAATATATTGTACTAAAAATCTTCAGGATTTTTTTGTTTATTTTTAAGTCTGTCTATTAAATAAATGGCATCAGAAATTTAAAACAGTAGTGTGATTACATTGCAACAACAGAAATTGTGCTGCAGACTTGCAGTTTTGTGATGTAGCACAGCTGCTGCATGAAAATAGTCCCAGATTCAGAGTCTATTTGTACTACCCAGCTACAGCCACTGGATACCACTTTAACTGCCACAGTTCCATTCTATGGAATACTGGGATCTGTAGTTTGGTGAGGGACTTCTTTGCTGCTAGACAGCTATAGCATACCCCATAAACAACACTGAACCTCTCTAGCAGAGAAGTTTTAAGTTCCTCACCAAACAACAATCTGAGGATTCTGTTAGATGGTTCTATGGCAGTGAAAGTGGTATCACATTGCTACAACTGGGTAGAATGTAATTCTCAATCACTCCTTTCTGTATGAAAAAGAGTCAATGCCAGACAGCGTGGGCATTGATCTCCCTCAGTTTCAGGAAGCTTCTAAAGTTCTGACATCCTGCTGTTGTGAAGGAAATCCAGACTAATTTGCTGGCCTGTCCTTGATCAAACAGACATGATCCTTGAAAAAAGACACAGTTATAAACATTTTAATACATAACCTTTTGTCTCACCAAGGAAAGGAATCTCAAAGTCTAAGATCTGGAAGAAGTGAAAGTCTGTCCTTAAGCAACATCCTCTTCCACAAGGTGGAACATCCACAATCATGTCATGCCAGGTTTGGCCACCTACTAAAAGGCACACCATCAAGGGTCTCCAAGCATAGCAGACACACTGTGGCAGCAATCTGATATCTGGAGAGCTGAGAGGAGACCCAAGAATCATCCAACTAACCTCCCCCTGCACCAACAAACCAAACAGAGGAACTGAATTCCAAGTAAAGATGCACAGGGTCAAACATGAACCACTCAGCCATTATAAGATTTCTCACAACTCTCTCCAGTACATGCTTAGGAACACAGGTGAGGTTTTAATCTGCATTAGACTGTAATCATGAATCTATAAGTACATGTCCAGGTATATATATTACAACTTCAGGAAATGTTGGGAACTAGTTGTGTTTCTAACCTTATAATAATACTTAGTAGTTGTAGTAGTAGTGTGCCTTCATGTTGTTTCCAACTCACAGTGATCTTAAGGAGAACCTATAATGGGGTCTTCTTGGTGAGACTGGTTCAGAGTGGGTTTTGCCTTTGCCTTCCCCAGAGGCTGAGAGAATGTGACTCCACCAAGGCCACCCAGTGCATTTCCATGGCTGGGTGAGGATTCAAACCCTTGTCTCCTGGGCTCCTAGCCCAACGCTCAAACCATTAAACCAAACTGGCTCTCACAAAAAGAGCTACAGAGTTTGAAAGGCACTCTACAAGAACCATAAAACAACAGGCTGAAGTTTAGGATGCCTTTTCAAGCATTTTACTCACACATTTGGGTTCTGGTAGGCTGGGATCTTTCTTAATGATGATCTTCTTTGCCTCCTCCAAGTTCTTCTCACGTCGCAATAGGTCTTCTGCCTGTGGGTTGTTGATTTTTTAAAAAGTAGGTTTAAACAGTGTCTTTGTTCAATGAATACTCTGAATAAAAAAGCATGTGGGGTGCAACCTAAAATCATTTAAACCAACAGCAATCTCAGTATTAATTTTCAGTGGAAAATGAACAGCAACTAGGAAACATAGAGAGGTTTCAGCTCAAACACGTCTAGATACATTTTGTGCATAAAACTTCGGATCCAATCCCATTTGGAAAATCTCAAGAAACACAAATGGGAAAGCACTTGATTAGCAGCAATATCAGATAGTCAACATGCAAAGCTGCCCAAATTCAACAGACTACCAGAAGGTGTTTTTCCATATTTAGGTACCATGCTATTCCTGTCTGGGCTAGACAAAAATAAGCACAGTCCAATTATACCACCCTCACATAACCAAAGAGATGGGTCACTGAGACTCAGTCACATGACACAATTATAGCTCCCTGATCCCTGTTTAACTGCCATGACTGCATCCTAGGGAATCTTGGATTTCACAGTTGGGGGATGAACTAGAGGTCTGTGGCTGAAAATTCAAAATACCCTTCCCTGAACTGCCAGTCTCAGCATTCTATAGGATGGAACGATGGCAGTTCAAGAGGAATCATAGTGCTATAATTATATAGTGTGAAAGGGCCCCTCAGCACACTTCCCGTACAAATATGTAACACTGGAATTAGTTTGTAAGTTGCCTACACTAATCCTACATAGGATGTTAAACTGCTTGTGTGCTCTTCAATAAGCACTGATTTTACTTTCTTTCCCTTGTGGCTCTTCAGATGCTGTTGATGCGCAGCTCTCAGCACCGTTACCAATGGCTAGCTGACTGGGGTTGATGGGACCTGTGATCCAATAACATGCGGACAGAGCAGAGTTGCCACTGCGGTACAAAGTGACCACACAGAGAGACATCCTACATACTTCCTCCTAAGCATTCAGGATTCACTATTTTATCTTCACAAGAAGAAAGGTATATTCCAATTTGTTTTGACTCTTGTACATCATACAAGAAGGGAGCAGTAATGTCTGGTAACTTACCTCTTTCTTTTCTCTGGCTTCACTTTTCTGTTGCTCCCTCTGCCACAGTTTTTTGACATTCTTGAACTGTGTCTTGGAAATAGTTTCCCATCTCTAGGCATATTGAAAGAAAGGAAGAGACACACATTTGGTTTCTCATAAAACAATGCTGAGAGTGACATTTTCAAATTAAAATTAATGCAAAAACTTCCCCACAAAATTTTTAATTTCATGGTTCTCCATGAAACACCAGCAGCTAAATGCAAAGTTTTCAGAGCAAGAAGTAGTACAGACATGTTTATCCAGATATGGCAGCTCTTCATTGCTTTTGTGAACAATGTATCTGATAACCCAAGACCACCAGGGTTTCAGCATAAATAGTGGAAAGATTAATTACATGATTTTTGATATTTTACAATCTGGAAATGGAAGATTCAAGATCGCTCACTAGCCCAAGGGAGGAAAGAAAAATATATTTGGACTGTACTAAAAAACTGATTACATTTTGGAGCTTGTTTGTTTGTTTTAAATATAGGTATACAAAGCCTATGTTCCTGTGCATCACTTTTTTAACAGAAAATTTGGTACCTGAGGCAGAAATAACATGGCAAAAACAGGGATAGGTTCTCACTCCACAAAAGAGGAGGAGCGGTTCAATATGTTTCAGCAATCTTTTCATCCAAAAATTAATCATATGTACTTGTGAAATGAAACAACCAGGTCAGATAAGCCTAGCACAAATAAACGAAAATATTTTGAATTTCCTAGAGACCACTTAAAAGTTTTTTCCCAAATGTATCTACAAATAACTAGTTTCTTTCACCAGTGTTCACATTTTTTATGATTTCCATTTGGATGGCCAAACTTAAAAAGGTCTATGCTTTTTTAACATGTTGGAAGTAGCTGATGAGGGAGTATTTGTTCTCCCTTTTTCTTTGTGTTTTGCTGTTCACCCAGCAAAGAATTCTACTGTTAACCTTGCCTGTTGTAGGCAGGCATCCACAACTACAGCAGGACTACCTAGAACAGAATCCCATTTTTAACTAGTTCAAGCTTTATTCCACTGTTTATGACAAACACACTGTACAGAAAGTGCAGGCTTCCTCCTAATGTCAATGTCGCTTAAAAAACCTCCTTCCAGCTAGACAGAGAAGGAGGAAGGGGGACTGGGTGTGTGTGCAAAAAGACTTTGTTAAATGAGCTTTTTTTACCAGAGGCTTTGTTAACTGAGGTGTACCTGTATATTCTTTTTGTCACGTGTAGGTGTACCCACATTTATCATTCTGTACAGCCATTTTTGTTGAAGTAAAATACAAAATTTTGTTGAGCTAAACTATAAAATATTTTTAAAAAGGAAAAGCCTTTTGCTTTCCAATAAAAGCATCATTAAAATTTATCTAATCTAGCATCTGCTTCTACCAGTAGTGAACCAGAAATCTCTAGGAAGCTGAGAAGTCAGTTGCATCCTGCCTCCATGCTGCAACCTTTTGCCACATGCACCATTTTCTTTCCTGATAATGTCAGGATAAGACTGATAATATCAGTATAAGACTGGCTTGCCATGAATTTGTCTAATACTGTTCTAAAACCATCTCACTTGATGGCCATCACCAGGTCTTGCAAAATCCATATATTAATTATGTACTGTATGTAGTTATACTGAATCGATTACCAATCCAAAAAGAAGGAGGAAGAGGATGATGATGAAAAAGAAACCTAACAACATCCTTATATTGTGAAGAAGATAGAAATATTAATTTTACGCAACCTGATCTTCTTTTTGTGAGTCCACGTAGATTGTAGGAAATGGTTCCTTTCCAACAGATATCAAAGCCTTGGGGAGAAAAATGATAAAGGTCAGGACTTATATTATTAAGAGATACTACAAGGTTTCCTTTATTATTATTATTATTATTATTATTATTATTATTATTATTATTATTAAATCACTTCCCTCAATAAATGATAGCACAGTTTATTTATTTTTTATTTACAAATTATTTTTGGTAGGTTTTTTTTTAATAAGTCCACAAAAATGTCTGAATAATTCAACCTCCTGAGGCAACTCACAGTTTGATTGACCAATCTGGGTGGGGCTGTAGGAATACTCATTACAGGGAGTTTCCAAGAGTGTCTCCTTTTCAGGCAACAAGGAATTAAGAGATTCATATCATGCCAGCAAAAGTTCCATGTTCACAATATTCATCCCAGCACTTCATCCAAGAAAGGGATCTGATTTGATTTGATTTTTCCAAGGGATTTGAAGACCTGTGGTATCACTCCCACACCTTGATATTACAGTTTAATCATCCAGGGTCTTGACACGATAAAGAGGCCTGACGGCTCTCAGGCACACACTCATATGGACAAATGCAACGTGAGTGTGTGTCTGACAATGTTCAAATTGCTGTGATGTACCACTCCACCCACATTTTGCTGGCTGCTATAAAGAGCTTTGAAAGCACCTGGTTTACATAGCTTACACATTTATTTTCTGCTGGAGCCCATAAGCAAGAGCAAGACAGTTCTGAATGCGTGGACAAAGTACCGTGCAAATCAGCTTTGGAATGCAGTTTGCATATAGTCTGAGACTGCAGACAAGGAGTGAACAGAGGAACCCTCTGCCACCGGACAGAGGAAGAAGGAAAGCTAGGTAGCAGCATTATCTCCAAGCTCAACATCAAATGATGCAAATGCAAGGAAATGCCTGTTAACAATTAACCTTTCTTTTTCTAGATCTTGGAAAAGCTGCTTTCCTGGATTACAACTCCCAAAATCTGCCACAGTCACTACTTCTGTTGGCTGAGGATTCTGGGAGCTGTAGTCCAAAACAGTAATAATTCCAAACTATTTATTCTGGTCAAACTGATCTTTCTCCTCTACCTTTTCATTTCCTTTCCTTTCTTCCTCTGTCTTTGTTATTTTAAATGGTAAAGCTGAGGAACGGGGTGACAACACATTTCCACTCAATCGATGATACCTGCCTATGTTAAATTAATAAATTTTATTTATTTAGATGGATTAATTTGGCCATTTTTTAAAACTTTGGTTTGGAAAGTAAGATCAAACAACAATAAGTAAATGAGTTGATAAATCACAGACAATTTTTTTTAAAAAAAGTACCCGCAAAGGAGTTTTGAAAGGTTTCTCCTGTGTTCCATCTCCTGTAGTGTCACTTCCTTCTCGATCAGAGACATAGACTTCATCTACAAAAAGATATGTACATAAATATATTTGACTTTCCTAGCTTTATAAAGTTAATATATGGTGCATGTGCAAATGCGAGCGCATGCATGCACACACACACACACACAACAAAGACTCAATTTAAATCAAAGATGGTTGAACACTCATCAATATGTACTGGTAGATCCAGTCTCCGGCCAATTTGCATCAGGACAGGAACAAGGAAAATTGCAAGGGGAAAAATGTCTGCTGATTTAAAGAGAAAGAATTTGCGTTTCCCAAAATGAAGACAACAAAGGCCATCTCTGCTATGACCAACTTTTGGACCACCCTCTCTCAAAATAGCACTGGTGTGATTCGAGTGCCACACAGAAACATGACTTTTTTGCTAAAGAATTTGAGTCCTAATTATTTTATACAAGTCTTCATTGATGCTGTGGACAAGACCATGGAATTAGTCTGTCCCACCTAGCGCTGCCAGGTTTGCAAAACAGCAAATAAAGGAAGTCAAAATTTGGTGACAGGCAGGGTTGACAAAGTGGAAACAGCTGTTGTCTTCTACCTAAATATCAAATGAAAGCATTGATTTAAGTTCACTTAGCCATGTATTTCTCTGGCCATTTCCGCACAACACTCTTATAGCATGATCATTCCACTTTCAACCTCCTACGGAATTCTGGGGTTTGTAGTTTAGGGAAGGGCACTTTGAATTCTCAGCCAAAGAGCTCTTTGGTCTCAGTAAACTACAAACCCCAGAATGCCACAGGGCGTTGAAAGTGGAATAGCAGTACTTTAACACTGTAGTGCGGAAATGGCCTCTGTCAGTGTCAACACTCATGACAGCCACTGTCGCACAGTGGTTTGAGCATTGGACTATGGTTCAGAAGACAAGACTTCGATTCCCTGCTTGGCCATGAAAACCCACTGGGTGATTTTGGACACATCACACACACTCAGCCCCAGAAAACCCCATGACGGGTTCACCTTAGAGTCACCATAAGTCAGAAACAACTTGAAGGCACACAACAACAACATTCATAAATTCCATGATGTGTACCTTTCCTTCTTTACGGAGAGCACACACTCACAAATAAGAATGGGAGTACATCTTATTCGGTCTACATAAAAGAAAGAACCTTCCAACCCTCAAATGAGACACAACCCTTATAATAAGGGATGCTTGCCAGCACTATAAGGGACAGGTTTTCTGACCCTCAAATAAGGGACATCCCCTATGATTAGAGATACCTGGCAATCCTAGTCCTACTTCCTGTAAGCTTGACTCAGGCCACTTCTGCACTAGACAGTTCTAGTGCTATTATTCCACTTTCAACATCCTATGGAATCCTCAAAGGCCCTTCCCTAAACTGCAAACCCCAGGATTCCATAGGATGTTGAAAGTGGAATAGCAGCACTAGAACAGTCTAATGCAGAAATGGCCTCAGAGAGGCTGGATGGCCATCTCCCCCATAGAGGGACTAGTCACTGTATATGACTAGATGGTGTTTGCAAGCTCTTCCAGCTCTATGATGCTAACCTCGGGGCAAGAGATTAGGAACCCTGAAGTTTCAGGGTTCCACAGTGAGCACCTGGACAAGGGACTCCAAAGGAATTAAGTTATAGTCTTTCCCACTGAAGTAACCGTGTTCAAATTATCATATTAAGCATTTCCAATTTTGCCTCTGTATCAGAAAACCCCCTGGTAAGTTCACCTTAAGGTTGCCATAAATCAGAAATCACTTGAAAACATGCAACAGAGATAGAATTAACACACACAACTGTATGCAAGTCAATGTCTTATTTTTAAATGATGATGGTCGAGCAGCTATTTTACAAAGTATATTACACCTGGAAGAGGTTCTTCCTTCCTTTTTTCTTCTCATCTGTATTAAGCAGATAACCACTGTTTCATCTCTTAACACACTGGTCATTTCCGCACTAGCCTATTATAGTGCGATGATTCCACTTTCAACATCTTCTGGAATCCTGGGGTTTGCAGTTTCGGGAGGGGTCAGCCGGCCCCTCCCGAAACTGCAAACCCCAGGATTCCAGAGGATGTTGAAAGTGGAATCATCGTGCTATAACACGCTAGTGAGGAAATGGCCATTTGCACGTAGCCACACTAGATCCTTAACAGTGGTCTGACAGCAGTTTAATAACCATAACTATAAAATCCTTGGATTATAATCTGGTGATGTACTTAGAAAGCGCTGCTAGAGAATCTGAGAACAGTGGCTCCATAGTTTTAGTCTTAAAATTGTTTTGGACCTCCATTTTCAGAAGCCTCTCCTCCTATAGCCAAAAGCGAAGGATTCTGAGAGTTGAAGTCCAAAACGACTGGGGGCAAAGACTGAGAAACACAGCTCTTAATACACTCCCCCAAACCGCAGCACTACAGTCTTCCAGCAGATAATTCCGGTGTATTTTACCAAACTGTAAATCCTGGATCCACCAGGAGCTATGATAGTTAAAGTGGTATGAAACTGCTATAACTGTGCAATCTGGACACCATCAATGCTACCTGCCACATTTGCAAACCTTCCAACTATCCCAGTTTGGCAGGGAAGGTCAGGTCAATCCTCTGCCCTCCCATTTTTTTTTAGGCTGCTTTTAAGATGTCCTAGATTTTATTTTATTTTTTGCTTCTTTTAAAATGTCTCACTTTTTTTTTTTACCCTTTGTCCTCAGCTTCCTTCAATTGCTAGAGTTCACAATGCACCAGTAGTGTACATTCAATTAACTAAGCAGGAGGGAAGGATGGGGCAGAATGCTGCCCTTTCCAGCAAGCTCATTAGGTTCTCTTTTTTCCCAATTTTTCCCCCCAAGCTTTGCTAAACTCAGTACCTAAAATCCTGCCTCCTCTGCTTACAACTGTAGTTTTGTGTGCTCTTCCTCACTGATAATTTTAACCTCTTGTTACCTGGCCATGGCCCTTCAACCACACCTTTTTGTTGCTCAGCTACACCTGTCCCCATTTTTCATCTGCCAAACATTGGACTGCATGGCCACTTCCGCACTAGCCTGTTATAGTGCTATTATTCCACTTTCAACCTTCTATGGAATCCTGGGGTTTCCAGTTTAGGGAGGGGCCTTTAGAGTTCTCAGCCAGAGAGCTCTTTGGGCTCAGTAAACTGCAAACCCCAAAATTCCACAGGAGGTTGAATGTGGAATAATAGCACCATAGCGTTCTAGTGCAGAAATGGTCTACGACTTTGGCAGCTGCCACCCAAACAAGCCAGCCAGCCAACTTGCACTAACTGCAATTCCTGGGCCACTTCTGCACTAGGCTGTTATAGCGCGATGATTCCACTTTCAACTTCCTATGGAATCCTGGGGTTTGCAGTTTCGGGAGGGGCTGGCTGGATGTTGAAAGTGGAATCATAGCGCTAGAGGAGGCTAGTGCGGAAATGGCCCTAGTGCTATGATTCCACTTTCAACATCCTATGGAATTGTGGGGCCTCTGAGGCTCCTCCCTAAAAGGCAAACCCCAGGATTCCATAGGAGGTTGAAAGTGGAATCATCGCGCTGTAACAGGCTAGTGCGGAAATGGTGTCGGAATTGGAAGAGACACAGGAGTGATCGTGAAGCTTGAACAGGGAGGGGAAATAGAGGCCGGGCGGCAACGCACATCCACTTGGCGGCTTCGGTGCCGGCGATCCTACAGCATCCATGCGCCTTTTCCTAAGGACATGTCTTAGCCTGGAGAGCTTTCACACCCAGGCCGATGATACGGGTGACACATCGCCCCGTTCTCAGGTATCCACATCAGCGACAGATCTCGTCCATCTCTCGACACGCTCCCAGAGGGAAGAAGCAGGCGACAACAGCCCATTTCCGCACTGGCCTGTTATAGCGCGATGATTCCACTTTCAACCTCCTAGGGAGTCCTGGGGTTTGCAGTTTAGGGAGGGGCCTCAAGGGCCCCAGGATTCTGTAGGATGTTGAAAGAGGAATCACAGCACGAGGGCCATTTCCGCACTGGCCTCCTCTGGCGCTATGATCCCACTTCCAACATCCGGCCGGCCTCTCCCTAAACTGCAAACCCCAGGATTCCATAGGATGTTGAAAGTGGAATCATCGCGCTATAAGAGTGTCGTGCGGAAACAGCCAGGCTAGCAGAGGGAGGAAGGTGACACGTATACGCGGATGAATGGTGTGATGCCGCCCTGGCCTTTCACAGCATCCAGTGCACGTGGGCAGGAAGGCTGTGGGCTGGGAGGCCCTGCGACGCACGCAGGTCCTTATATTCCTCCTTCCTCCCAAGGCCATTTCCGCACTCGCCTGTTGTAGCGCGATGATTCCACTTTCAACCTCCTCTGGCATCCTGGGGTTTGCAGTTTCGGGAGGGGCCCGCCGGCCCCTCCCGAAACTGCAAACCCCAGGATGCCAGAGGAGGTTGAAAGTGGAATCATCGCGCTACAACAGGCGAGTGCGGCAAACAGTCAAGATGGGGCCCCAAGGACAGCGCGCACGCCCTTGGAGGCTAGAGGAGCGGGGGCAGAAACCCCCCACCCCCCGATCCATCCCGCGGTCCTCCGATGAATGGGAGCCACATCTGCCCGCCCCACCCGCCCCCTCCCAGGGGCTTCTTCTGCCAACTCACTCAGCGCCAGCCGGTCCGCCTCCTCCGTGATCACCGCAGACATGGCTCCGTCTCCCAGAAGGGGCTTCGCCCGGCGCGCCTCCCTTCGCTCCGCTCCCCGGCGATGACGCCGCTCCCGCCGCCGATTGCGTCAGGCCCACGCGGCCGCAAAGCGAGTCGCCGCTGCTGCTGCAATGGGAGCCGCAGCCGCCCCGCCCCGCCCCCTGGGCCACGGAGCCGCCGTTGATTGGGCGGCCGGCCTGCGGAGGGCGGGTCCGGGAAGGGCGGCGGGCGTCTCTCCGCCTGAGAGTGACGCCTCGCCTTCCAGACCCGCAAAATCGATCCCGGCGTCCGCGCGCTCCGGGGAGGAAAGGGCGGGGGGGATCTCGGGGAGGCTTCTTCCGCCTTCCCTCCAGCCAGGAGGATGCGGGGGGGGGGCTTCGCATTACAGAATGTATGACCCTTTCCGCACTACACTGTTGTAGCGCGATGATTCCGCTTTCATCATCCTATGGAATCCTGGGGTTTGCAGTTTAGGGAGGGTTCCTTAGAAGTCCCAGCCAGAGAGCTCTTTGGCCTCAGGAAACTACAACCCCCAGAATTCCACAGGAGGTTGAAAGCGGAACAATAGCGATATAACAGTGTAGTGTGGAAATGGCCTATGGTGCTTTGATCCCACTTTAAATGCCTTGGTTCCGGCCTAGGGAATCCTGGAGCTTGTAGCTATGTGAGGGCTGGTACCCTTTTGAGAGGCTGTGCGGTGTAATAGCAATAGCATTTATTTCTATACCGCTTATCAACTGAGTGCTATCTAAGCGGTTTACAATGTGTTTTTTGGCTAATTGCCCCCAACAAGCTGGGGACTCATTTTACCGACCTGCGGAAGGATGGAAGGCTGAGTCAACCTTGGAGCCCGGCGGGATCGAACTCACAACCTTGTGGCTTGCAGTACTGGCATTTCACCACTGCGCCACCAGGGTAGTGGTTTAAGCCTTGGAGCAGGACCTCTGAGTCCCTGCTGGGCCATGGAAACCCACTGGGTGACCTTGGGCGCCTCACATACTCTCAGCCCCCAGAAATCACTTAGGGTCACACGGAGTGGAAATGCCTTGAAGGCCCACAGCAACTGCTTTTTGGCTGAGAGTTATAAGTACCCCTCTTTGCATAGCAAATCCCAGGATTCCACATAACAGAACCGTGGCGAATGAAAGCACTGAACAGGCATATCTCCGGTTAAAAAGAGTGTAAGAAAGAAGTTCCTTTCCACAAACTCCTTTTATGGGCACCCAGCATCTCTTTTCCTCCTTGCTCTCTGCCCAGCTAGAATCTTTTTAGCAGCATCCGCGTTGGGAGTATGGTGAGGGAGGACTAGAGAAACACAAGCTTTTCCGTTTGGATTTGCAGCAGCGTGCGAGCAGTGAGCAATGCAATCAAGCTTCAGCTGGGAAAGGATGGGATTCTCATTTAGCTGACCTTACCCGAATCATTTGTGCCTTCCTACAACTAGTATGGTGGGCATGCAGTTTTGGGTCAGCCCAGATGACCTCTGGGTGTAAGGGGAAAGCAGTTAATTTCCTCTGCAATTAAAGTCCCTCTGTGTTTGAAGGAGACAAAGGAACTTTGTATAATGGAATGTTATCAGTTTGGCTTGACCTGCTAGCTCTTGGCAGGGTTACAGAAGGTTTGCAACATTTTGTGGGCACTGGTGGGAAACTCGTCAGTTTCCTGTCTTAAACATGTGACGTCTTTGCAGTGAAATGTATAAAGGCTTGTACAACCTAAGGGGCAGGGCTCAGTCTTTTGGGAATGATCCTACTGAGACAGTAAAATCTTTTTTCCTAAAACCGTGGGTCTCTATCTTGGTTCTGCTGCACTAGCAAGGTAAACGACAGCTGTCTCCAGAATCCCTTACAGGATGTACACGAAGAGCAAAACAAAGAGAAAAGAGGAAAGCTCCCACCAGCTACTCTCCAGGCATTTCCGCACTACATTGTTATAGTGCTATTATTCCACTTTCAACATCCTGTGGAATTCTGGGGTTTGTAGTTTACTGTGAGGCCAAACAGCTCTCTGGCTGAGAATGCTAAATATATATATATATATATATATATATATATATATGTATATGTATATGTATATGTATATGTATACACATACATACATACATACATATATATTATAGATATGTAGAGTATGTTTATATAAATATATATCTCTATTTTTTCCATCTCTACCCGATAAGCCTGTGAAGCTTCAAAGGCTACCATGATACATTTTGTGCCTTTTGGTTGGCACAATGCTGCAAGATGGATTTTGAATCTTCTTTCTCTTAATCCAGGCAAATCTTAAAATCTTGCAATAAAATCAATTTGAAATGCTTCTATCTTTCTTTACGGTAGCTTGTATTAAAATACACATTCTATGTCATACGGTAGAAGCAAGAATACCCCCGAAAATATACAGTTGTTACCCTGTTTACTGGGTGTCCCACAAGGGACACCGAAGTGCACCCTCAAAATATTAAAAGGTGGGGTGAATTAGCACAGAGCAAAAGTTAGCAATGCGAGAGGCAGGGCAACGCAGCGGAATCTTTTACCCAATGTCTTCTACAGGGTCAGGCCAAGCCAAGAAACAAACCAGAGTTTAAGACTAATTGTGATCTTTATTAAAATACAGACAAACAGTGTATGCAACACACTCACACAGATAACTATGGAAAAATAAAGGTTTGAGTGGGACAGGGGGAATTTTAAGAGGGATTCTTGATTTGGGTGATACTACACCTGTCCTGAAGCCCGGGTAGATCACTGTGAAGGTTCAAAGGTGCGTAGTCTCAGTACGTGGGACTGAGGGGACAGCTCGCCAAGCAAAGCGGCAGCAAGGTGGGATAGAAGTCCGGAGCGATCCGAGAAAGGTCTCGGAATCGAGGGTTTTTATAGGGAGAATGTAGCCGTAGGCCAGTTCGTACTTAAGGAAAAGCAATGAGTTTGGGGCTGGAGACAAAGCCTCCGAAAGGTAAGAATTTAGCAGGATTGAGTTAAGTCTGAATTGACAAAGAAATAGACAGTATGCAAATGCGCAGTGCTTGACAGTTGAGAATTCAGCTTGCCAAGTTGCCTGCTCGGGGCAGGGAGTTCTTTGTGAGCAGTGTGCATACATAATGGCGTGTTTGCTGAGAGGTCTCCTAAAGCATCGGGACGGCTATGTTTGGCCAGCCTGGTTAGAATATTGCAGCAATTATCGGCCGTGCCTGTCTTGTGAGCTTGTCCGGTGGCCCCGCAGACACGTGGAGAGAAGTGGTGGAAGAGAGCCAAATTATTGATATCAAAAGTGATATCTGACATCCCTTGAGTCAGGGCTGGGCAATGGCAATAACATAGTGGCTTTTCTAAGGGCTAGTTTTAAGGATTTGTTCCACATTAGACTGTTCATCTTTAAAAATTTCTATCTGTAAAAATCTCTCCATCTCTATTTTAATTTTTACAGAATGATTATGAATCGATTGCTCATCCATCCGTTTCCATTATATTTGTCAACAAAGTACGTGCTTTCATTTTGGTATCTAACAGTATTTCTTTGGCTGCTTGCTTCCTACCAATTGTCACGAACATGGTTTACTTAACATTCACTTTCAGAACACATATTTGGTTACTGATTTTTAGTTACTGATTTTCTTTAATAAACTTTTTGGACCATATGTTATTTCCAAGCCATACTGCATCATCTGCATGTTGGATGTTACTAATAATCTCTCTGCTTTTATTATGCTAGAGTTAGCCTAGAAATACTAGAAACAGATAGGGACTGACTTTGTGTGCATGAATGTTTCAACGTTTTTACAACAGTGCATACTTAGGTTAGCTAAGACTCCGTAAGACATAGACCATTTCCACACTAGCCTGTTACAGCGCGATGATTCCACTTTCAACATCCCCTGGAATCCTAGGGTTTTCAGTTTCGGGTGGAATAATAGCGCTACAACAGTCCAGTGTGGAAATGGCCCACCACGCTTCCATGCCTCCAAAGCAAGAGGGGGCTCAGATGCTGGACTGAGGCTGGAGGTGACAGCTGGGCTGGGTACCTGGGTGCAGTCTTATTTTTTCCACAAGTCCAGAATTTTCTTTCTTTTTTTTTAAGGATTATTTTGGCCTTTTGCTATGTGTGCTGTGCTGACAAAGGCATGTCTGTTTATTGAACAAGATTTGGGTTTTTTTGTTTTTTAAAAGCTGGTGTAGGTTGTCGGTGAAAGAGGTCGCTTCCAGCTTGCGTATGACCTTGTGTCTTTAAACTGTATAATCTGTAGGTATACGAACAAAAAGATAACAAACTTTATTGCAACTTGTTATTTCCTTTCATAAATCTGATTGCAATTTACCTGTTTCCACAACAAAGACAAATGGCTCTAGTCTATATAATTTCTTAGACCCCATCTTGAATACTGTGTCCAGTTCTGGGCACCCCAATTCAAGGATATTGACAAGCTGGAGCAAGTCCAGAGGAGGGCGACCAAAATGGTGAGAGGCCTGGAAGCCATGCCCTATGAGGACAGACTTAGAGACCTGGGTATATTTAATCTGCAGAAGAGAAGGTTAAGAGGGGACATGATAGCCATGTTTAAGTATCTGAAGGGATGCCACGTAGAGGAGGGAGAGTGCTTGTTTTCTGCTGCTCCAGAGACCAGGACAAGGAGCAATGGATTCAAGCTGCAGGAAAGGAGATTCCACCTGAACCTCAGGAAGAACTTCCTGACGGTCAGGGCTGTCCGGCAGTGGAATCTGCTGCCTCGGAGTGTAGTGGAGTCTCCTTCCTTGGAGGTTTTTAAGTAGAGGCTGGATGGCCATCTGTCGGGAGTGCTTTGAGGGTGTTCCTGCATGGCAGGGGGTTGGACTGGATGGCCCCTGGAGTCTCTTCCAACTCTACATTTCTATGATTCTATGATTCTAGTGCAGAAAGGGCCTAAGTTATCCACTTAGGCTATCTTCTCTCAAGTCAGGCCAGTAGTGACCTCTAGTGGTGAAAATATAAAATTTCCCTAAAGAAAAGTGTACTCAGAATAAATCCCAAATACAATACATGGCAATAAAATAGTCTACTCATTTCTTTGTAAGGTGGAGTCAGTCTAGTGTTCTTTAAAACAAAGAGAGCAGAGATTCATCTAGACTGTACAATACAGGTGGTGGTATGTGGTATGTGGACTTTGGTGTACTTTGGGGAAGGTGTTCAGCCCACAGGGAAGCTGCGGAAGATAAATTAGCCCCCAGACACTGCCCAGGTGCCTCCGCATTCTAGGTCCCAGCAAGGCTCCTAAGCTGTCAAAAACCAGCTACTATGTACTAAAGAGGCCTTCAGTAAGGATTCTATTTCATAGTGGCAAGGAAGACACCAGTTAGAAAACTATAAACAAGATTTTGGTGACGATGGATTTGAAATTTTATTACCTGTGTTTTACTGCCCTTTGTCCTGGATCGCCCCATGGCCAAGAAGGGGAGTGGCCTCCACATACATTGAGATCCCTCCAGACCATCTTAACTGACAAAAGAAGAAACTTTTGAGACAAAATGTAGGCCTGTGACTCTAACATTATCACTTTTCTTCACTATGATTTTTTCCCACATCTTTGCATGATGAAGAAGCCAGTGAAGCTTCAAAAGCTTGCATGATGTATTTTGTACATTTTAGTTGGCCCAATAAAAATACACTGTGGACACAAGATGCGTATTTCAGTAGTATCCCCCTGCATATGTTCTATCCTAGCCTCCAGAATTCAGAGGCATACTCTGAATAAGTGTGATTTGTGGCCCACTGCCCAAGCAAGGCAATTGACTAGTACTACAGTAACGCAGTCTAATCCAATTTGCATATCTTGTTGTGTGAGTATGTTCAGTTTTGTGGTCCTTTATTCTGGAAACAACTGTTGTTTACTAACAGAGATAAGTATATTGTTGTTCTTGTGTGCCTTCAAGTCATTTATGAGTTATGGCAACTGTGAGGTGAACATATCACAGGGTTTCTGGGGGCTGGAAATGGTGTCCAAGGTTACCCACTGAGTTTCCCAGGGTTGAGCGAGGAATCAAACCCTGGTTTCCAGCCAGGGTCATAGTCCAATGCTCAAACCACTACACCATTACTGGCTCTCAAACCGTATTTAAGCAGACTTCATATGCTACAGTCTTCACACAGATTTATACAAAACAGGCATAATTCAACAACTGATTGGAGTCAAACAGATGTTAGTTGCAATGAAGTGAAGGCCTTTCATTTAGAACCTTGGGATTATTCAAGGCTTACTTTGGGTTTGACTGTGCCCTCTAGCTTCCTTGGCCACATTTAAACCATCAGAAGGCAAATGCAACTTGAAAAATTTCTCCATAATATGAAAAATGGTAGCAGCCATTTCAAGAGACATAACTATAGGCCCAACTGCTGCTAGTGTGCTTTTTCATATATCTGTGTAAAGAACATTTTCTTCTTCCAAAGCAAGGGTTCCTTCTTTAGGTATACTAGAAGGTTCCCATCCCTGACATTCCCCCTGTAGCATCTATCACAATCTAGAAATGCTTAAATCATGATCTATAAGCAGTTGATCTGAGAGCTCTGTGTGTACACCAGTGTGGGAAGAGATTTCTTGCTTCAAGGACAGCTACTGCTTTGAGCACATCCTCTTTCAGTGTGCACTCAGATGGTCTTTTCTGGGATTTATCAATAAGGCAGATCTGAACACCCAACTGGAGTTTCCCTGGCTAGCTGGTCCAAAAGAGCAGAGGGTGAAAGGGTTTTGTAGCACTTGACAACACTCTTATGAAGATCACCACACACTATATGACAGTATGAATGTGAGTACACACACACATACACAGCATAATTAAAGCATCTTCAAGACTAATGAAAACACCTTCACATCAGTCAAAAACTTTACAAAATTAAGGTATATCAACAATATACATCATCACCATCATTTCACAAACAAAATGTTCACACATTACAGTTTCAGAGACAAGTATACAAAGCATTCTTTTCAATCAGCACGTTAAAAATTACAAATATTGCACCCAAATTTGATGCCTGAAAACATGTGGGCAACTATTTCCTCATCTTTGAAGTAAAGAAATTGATATTTAAAGCTAAACATGATCTCCTGTTACTTACTGAAAAGAAAAGCTGTAAACTTTTCCATATTAAATAATAATAATATTGAAGAAATGTCCATTTAATGATCCCAAAAGAAAATAAACAAACACACCTGATTTCATAATTTATCTCCCTCTTCTCCATGAAGTTACAAATATATAGAAAGATAAATTGGAGCATGCTGAAAATTTTGAAATGTAAACCATTTATATGTTCCAACATACACACACACAGACACAAACACACACACACACAACCTGTGGAGATGGCAGTGCTTGGAAACATTAGGTTTTAGACTGTATCATCCAGAATCCCCTAGCTAGCATGGTCAGTGGCCATTCTTTCTGAGGAATTCTGAAGTTTGTAGTTCAAATATAAGTCTTCCAAACTCTAGAAGATGTACACATATAAAGTTTTAAACCCAGGAAATTAGTTTTTACTATTAAAACATAGTGAATTTGATTCATCCCAAATATGAACTATTCCCTTGCTCCCAATTTGTGCTTTAAACCATCGCCCAGTGAACAAAAATGTTTTGACCAGTTCAGTCTGCTTCACATATAACAGAGCTTCTACTACATGGATCTCACTTATCCATGTAAGATGTATACTTATCGTCATGCACCAAGAAACCAGGCCTAGCTACTTTGCCACACGTACACACATGTGGTGAAATAGACAACGTAAGTGCCTTTTAAGCCTGGCAGTGTCCACACATGACTGCTACACAAAAATAATTTCCATGCAAGGAAAATAGTACTTAAGAATGACTTCTATAAGCCAAGTGTTCCCATCTACCCAATAAGACTAAGCAAGTTGGGCATTAGGCTACACATCCCCAAGAAGGTATGCCAGAAATAAACCCTTTGCTGATTTCATACTGTTTTCTTTTTTCTCAGACAGATACAAAACATATAAAAAGTATATGGTATAAAATATGAGGCTGAGAAAAGGTTGTGATCTGCCAAGTCCCATTCATTTCATTGGAGGGTTCCACCACGAAGGCCCCAAAGGAGATTATATAGCCAAAAAAGAACCTGATCCCTCTAGAACAGATCAAATGTCAGGGGAGGGGGCAGGTGATCCCCACAAGGTGACTATCGGAGCTGCCTCTCCTTTACTGCCAGAAGGCCCCAAAAAGTCTCCATACATTCCCTATGGGATTTGGAGCAATATTTTTTGGGGAGGGCTGGTTTGTTCTAAGCCCAGGAGAGGCCTCTCTTTCTAAAAGAAAGTGATCATGTTCATGTCACTTCCTGTTAAAAATAAGATCTCTCCTCTCTGGGGACTGAAACATGGCAAAATTGCCCCCACGCTCCTAGGATGTACTGGAGGGTATTTGGGAGTGCTTTTTTCTTTCTTTCTCCCTTTAAAAAGTCAAAAAAATTATTTAAGGCCGCACTTTTCTCATCCCTAGAAATTTAAGAGCTTTAAGAATATTGAATTTTTCTTTCCCAAGTCCCTGAAAATTGTTAAAGTATGCTGGAGCAGACCATCATCATTCATGTTTCGTTAATTATGTTCCAAGTGCTTACAAAGTAAAATCTCACAGTTAACTTACAAAGAACGAACAAATGAATAAATCTTTGGTTACCTAAAAACTGCCATTATATTTGAATAAATTAAAGGCACAAAGTGGCACACAGAATTGTTTTGCTCCTTGGCTGTTCGTCTTTGGTGCTGAGGCATGAAATCAGAACTTCAAAAATTGCTTTTTTGAATTACAGCTCCCAGAATTCCCTAGGCAACACAGTCAGTTGGAGCAGTACTTTTAAAAAGCAACTTTCTCAAGCTCTGTATGGAATCTTTAGTTGAAATTTATTTCATGACTGCAATTTTAAAAAAGGATTTAAAGTCTTAAGTACTCTTTTAAAAACAAAGCCCTTAAAATTGTTGGGCCTTAACGTCCATGAATTATTTGTATCCTTCAGTTTCACACAGAGCAGATATTTATACAAAGATCAAGATTTTAAAAATTTCACTCAGTTCTTCAGTTCAGTAGTCCCAAACTAAGTCACGTGGAAACAAAAATCAGACTGTCCTCATAACCTTGCATAATTGTGTCTGTTAAAAAAAATCCTGAGTCTTTCGTTAAAAAATAAAAAAATAAAAACTTTGTGCAATTGATGTTTTTTTTTAAATCCTTCTTGCCCAAGGACACAGGAAGTCATCAGCTGGCTTCTTCAGCTTGCCTGACTTCTGCCAAATTGTTGCCAAGTACTGCAGTTAATGAAGCTCGCCTTTTTCGAATGATCCTCCCAGAAGCAATAAGGTCGGCATAACCACGCTGATGTGAGAAGGCATAAGCTGAACGACGCCCTGATACCCCACGACGGAAGCTGGTTGGCCTTCGCTTCCATTTTTCCTCCTTAGCCTTGTACTTCTTGCGATTCTTCTGAATCTTTAAACAAAAAAGTTATACAACAGGTTAAACTGAAGGGACAAAAGGAGTAACACTGAAACACCGGGCCACGCTCTTGCTCCATCTAGCACACTGCAGTTGACACTGATTGGCAGAAGCCCTCTAAACTTTCTGATGGTATTATTCTCCAGTCTTCTCTAGAGGCACCAACTATGTGCTCTGTCACTGAAGAATGTGGTCTGACTAAGTCTGACTTGCCTTCTATAGGCAAATGAAGCCCTTTGAATACAGTGGTCCCTCAACTTTTATGAGGGTTCAGGGTACAGACCCCTTGTGAAAGTCAGCAAATGCAAATAACTTCCCCCACCTGAGTGAGCACTCCTGGGGCTGCCCCCAATTCTTCTGCCAGTCACCCACGTGCCCTGCCTTCTTTCTGTGTGCATGGGTGAAAGGCAGATGAATGGAGGGGGAAACCCTTCCCCTCACTCCATTCACCTACCTGTTGCCTGCGTGTCCTGCCTTCTTTCTGCATGCATGGGCAAAAGGCAGGAAAATGGAGGGGGAAAATTCCCTCATGCTCTATCCACCTGCCTGTTGCCCATGTGCCCTGCCTTCTGTCTGCCCGCGTGGTAACAGGCAAGTGAATGGAAGGGGAAAGACTTGCACACATGTGAACTTTTTCCTCTTCCATTCTCTTGCCCTTTTCCTAGGCACAGAGAAGGAAGGCAGTGCGCCTGGGCTAAAGGCCAGGGAATGGGAAGGGGAGAACGCGGAGGGAGGCAAGTGGGCACTTTGCGAATAATCAAATTTGTGAAGGTCAAACGTGCAAACGTGGAGAGAGAACTGTACCTGAAATGTGCTGTAGATTGTGAATCTTGTCTGTGGTTCTTTATTACAGTGTTTTACATATAATTCCCAAATTGCAACAATTCTGGTGTCTACCAGTCCATTTGTGTGCACAATTCAAACTGCTGGCTATGACTTTTAAAGTACTACCTGATCTGGATCCAGATTGCATCTCTCTCCTTCAGCCTGCCCATTTTTAAGATTTCCAAGGGAGGGCTTGCTCTACCCTCCGCTACCATCATTGAAGCTTTAATAAGCACACAGGAGAGTCTTCCTAGCAGCTGCTCTTAAGTTGTGGAATTCTCTCCCGGGCTCCACTCCCATCCTGGGTTCACATAAGAAGTTCTATTGTTTTCTGGATGATCAAAACCTGCTATTTCATCCTTCTAGAACTTGTAAGTTATTTTGTTGTTTTTGAACTACAACTCCCTATATCCCCCATTACATTTTTTTAATAAGTTTTATCCACAAAACCATGTTTAGTTCATCTGCTTTGATCAATTTCTGCATACCTCCCTACTTGGCCCTCCTTTGGGCACCTCAGTATTCATCCTTCTCTATCCTCTTTTCAGAGAACGAGAAGTATTTAATTATTTATCCTGGTCTGAGCAATTAACTTTAAAATTAACTTTAAAACACAATTTTTCATGAAACAGAAAGCAAACAAAGCCCTGTATCATATTGATAAACTGGTCTGTTGCTCTGTGAGCTTTTGAAGACATGAGTTCAAGCAACCTCACACTGCACTGTCCGTGCAATGTCACAAAAAAACTATTTATCATGACAAAACCATGCTTAGGCAATTCTTCCAACACAGTTGTGAGGAACAGAAGCTTTTGTTTCCAAGTTATATTTTGCACAGTTTGATGTGACAGTCAAACCCTAAACTGTGGTTGATGTTAACTATAGTTAACTGAAAAACTTAATCAGCTGAAACAATCCATAAAGCCAAAGTTCATAACACTGTATGACAGCTTTGGACAACATGATCTGCAGTTAATTTAAAATGGAAGCTAAAGTGTTTGAACTCCTTGTTCTGGACATATCAGAGGTGGAGAAGGAAGAGAATGTGCAAGGCCCAAGCTCACCTTGGCTTATTTCCATCACAATAAACCACAAGTAACTGCGGCCTCCAAACACTGCCAATTAGCCAAGTTTTCAGCTGACTTAACACTATTTCAGAAGAGTAGGTAGCTACTATTCTGCAACTCAGTAAGTTCTGAACTGGTCTTTCTACATACCTTATCACTTTCTGTAGGCCAAATTGTCATGGTCAAGAAGCGAAGTGCAACCACAGGAAGCAAGCAAATTGCGACAGTCAGTATTATTGTCAACCAGATATATGGCTGCCGGAGAGCATTTGAAGCAGTACCTAGAAGGATTAAAAAAAATGTAGCTATGGCTATACCATTCACAAAACCCCATAGTAACATACAGATGGCAAATGCACTATGGTTATTATAAGCATTAGTGGCTAAGCATATTTGGGGAGAGCATATATTTGAGGAGTAATGTGCAAAGCAACTTTACCCAACAACATTATAACATCTTCAAATGCCCAGCGTACTATGCCCAACTAATATATACATGACTGTAGGCTATATATTGAGTTAGACCATTGGTCATCTAGCTCATAATTATTTAATCTGACCAGGGCTGTTGCTGTTAATTGCCATCACATTAACTTCAACTTATGGTGACCCTATGATTTAGAGATCTCCAAGTCTTCAACAGCCCTGCTCAGATCTTGCAAACTCAGGGCTGCAGTTTCCTTGAATGAATCTGATCACTTGTAATGTGGTCTTCCTCTTTTCCTTCTGCCTTTGCATTATTATCTTTGCATTATTATCTTTTCCAATGAGTCATCTCATGATACGGCCAAATTACAAGTTAGGTCATTGTGGCTTCTAAGAAGAGTCCAGGCTCAGTTTGCTCTAGAACTCATTTACTGGTCATTTTGGCAAGCCATGGTATCTGTAGAACCCTCCTCCAGTATCACATTTCAAATGAGTTGATTCTCTTCTTAGCTTCCTCACTGTCTAGCTTTTACATATATAGACATTAATCAGAATTTGACTAGGGTTACAAGCTTGACTAGGGTTACAAGCTGAAGTAAGATGCTGGGTCCTGTGCCTTATTCCACCTGGCAACCCTAAGTCTGATGAACACCAGGTCTCCAAAATCACAAGCAAAGTTCTTTCCCAGCCTTGTTGTTTGTGATCTGTGAATTAGAATTGCTTTGAATTGACGCTGCAGCCTCCTGCATGCAGAGCATGTGTACTGCCACTAAGCTATATGGTCCTTTTCTGCCTTTTTTTGTACCCTCATCATTCACATATACTTTATCACCTCTTAATGATTTATTGACAAAAATGTTTTACTGCAGTGTAAATTAAACTTATAAATAAATAAAACAAAAATACATCTCATTAGAAACCCAGCTCATAAATATGCTCAAATACTTCATCAAATGGAAATCTGTATTTTTTTTTTTAAAAAAGAGCCTCAATAAAGATGTTAATATATATGTTAACTGATAACAGGGTGTCTAGTATGCCTTTGACATGCTATTAGACTTAAACTATATCAGTGGTATGTTATATAAATTCAATAATTTATCTAGAACAATTTCAGTTCTCTTGTAAGCTGAAACTCTCATCTCAGTCCTACCAAGCCAAAACATTAAATGCTAGGTTTATATAGGGGAAGGGTGGGCAACTGCTAGGAAATGTGGGATGCATTGGCCTTCCATGGGACTTTGAAGGGTTGTATCTATACACACCCTGCTCCATTTTTAACCTTTTAAAAAAGAAATTGTGAAAAATGGCACCTGCACTTCCTAGGGGGTGTGAAGCAAATTTGCCCCATTTTCCCCAGCACCAGCAGTTTTAGGTCTAAGAGAGGCCTTTTTTGATAAACAGGAAGTGAACTTGGGGTTGACTTCCTGTTTTTTAAAAAAATCTGTCCTGGACCTCAAATAGCCCATAGTGAGGGACAAAAATGTAACGAAATTGTCTTCACACCCCTTAGGGGGAATAAAGCACCATTTTTAATAAATATTTTTCATTAAAAAAAATTAGGAGGATACTAGGAGGCTTTGCATCCTTCAGAAATAACCTTGCGAAAGCTGCACATGACTCACGGGCTACACTTTCATCATCCTGCAATAACGGTGCTAGACTGGTACTAGTTCTGGTTGTGTCTGTGATGCTACTTTTAATAAGCTAGCCTTCGGAAGTACCCAGTATCTCCCGTATGCATGCAACTCCTCAGCAGCTCAGCAATTCTGTATCACTGCTTCAACTTCCCATGACCACAAATGATGACTGATTGGGCCCATGGGATGTGCAAGGAAACAGTCTGCTCCGCAATGGGACTGACCTTGCTGCCACCAGGCTGGCCATTTCTATGATTGCCATGCTAACTGCTTTCTGCTCCACCAGCTCTAAGTAATTTCCTGGCCAAAGCTAGGCTTCTTTTAAGATTGCTCATGTGCACAATGTGACATTTGTTGGCAATAACACATTTGTAGCTAGACAGAGTAAGTTCTACTGACCTGTAAACTGAAAAACAGAGGGAAAAAGGACATGGATCCCAGAACTGTGTAGATCAAACGTTATACCAAAGTAAAGTGCAATACTCCCAAATATTGAGAAAGCATTCACAAATGTCCAGTAAGATGTATCCAGACCCATCTGTGAACAAAACAGAAACCAGAAATAAAGTTAGAGAAGAGGTCCAGGGGAAAAAAGACCAGTTCTGGAAGAGACTGAAATTTAGAGTCCTTTTGCAATACACAATTATAGCCGCATGAATCCACTAATTGCTATAAGCCTATCTTATAAAATCCTGAGATTTGCAGTTTAGGAAGGAGTAGTGTATTTAGAATTCTGAACCAGAGAGTTTTAGTGCCTCATTGTTGTTTTGTGCCCTCAAGTTACAGTGACCCTAAGGTGAACCTATCATGGTGTTTTCTTGGTAAGATTTCTTCAGAGAGGGTTTGCTTTTGCCTTTCTCTGATGCTGAGAGAGTGTGACTTGCCCAAGGTCACCCACTAGGTTGCCATGGCTGAGCAGGGTTTCGTACAATGGTCTCCAGAGTCCTTGTCCAATGCTCGAACAACTGCACCCTATTGCCTCTCCAACACAATGTCTCACCAAATTACAAATCACAGGATGCAGTCATGGTGGCTAAAGATGAATCACACAATTGTGTCATGGGAAAGAACCCAAAGGCTCAAAAGGAAAAGGAAAAATGGGATTGATGGACTTCTCTTCCAGATGAGACTAAGAAGAAAGTTGAGGCAAATGTTTACTACCTTTTAATATTTATGTCCAAATTCTTCTTGAAACTGACTTTTGAGGAAACAAATAATCATGCTTCTCTCCCATTTCTTGATACCAGTGACCCCAAGCAGATTTCAACCTCTCATGCCCCAGGTCTTCCATGCTGGCTTCTGAGGAAGGGGAATGCTGCTCCTGCTCAAAAAGCAATACGAAGCTACAACTGCAAAAGCTCTAGACCCCTGGAACACTGGCACTGTACAAATGCTTCCTTCATGCTAGCTGGAGTAAGTCTGCAAGGTAGTCCCCAAGTAGTAACTTTTCTAAGCTCTGCCATCCTTCTCTTCTCTTCTCTTCTCTTCTCTTCTCTTCTCTTCTCTTCTCTTCTCTTCCCTTCCCTTCCCTTCCCTTCCCTTCCAACCACCAGTCTTATTGCACCATTATAAAACCCCTCTTTTAACATTCAGGACTTGGGACAGCTTTTCCTAATTTTTCCTTTTCTTCCTATGGAGTCTGGCCATACAGCACTGGTATACAATGGCACAAATTTAGCATATTACTAGCAGACATCAGCTAGATACCCGTATCCTTTCACACTGCTTGCAAACCTGAAGCAGGTATTAAGGTGCATGGGGGACTGGAGAAGCTGTCCCTCTCCTGGTTCTGCTGGCAGAGACAGTTCTATCAGCTGGATGACCCTGTTGGATCCCACCCAGTGGGAATGAATCTGGATGATCAAATTGTCCACCTCAAGTATTGGATTTGCAGATTTCAGAGATCATAAAAAATCAATCGACTTACCTGAAAATTAACTGCAATTATGAGAGCAGAAGCTGCTGTAACTGCAAATGATTGGTAGTCAGAGGGTGCTTCTCCGTCTTGCCCCGTGGTTTGTAGATAAGCACCATACGGTATGAAGAAAATAATGAGGGAAGTGACAATACCATGGAAGAGGCTGATGAAGAACTTCTTGTAGTTAAAAAGCAAGTCTCTCTGTCCCAGTATGTATAAGGTAGGAAACCGTATGCTCAGCTTGTCACTCACATCCTTGAATCAAAGAAATGCCACATTATTATAACAGAGTTTTGTCTTCATTTTAATCCTGTAAAGTATTTTCTAATGTTACACATCCCCACAACAAACATTAAATGCAAGTATGATGGAATGGTTTGAGTGTTGGACTATGACCCTGGAGACCAGAGTCTGATTCCCTGCTTGACCACTGACAGCTACTAAGTGACCTTGAGCACATCACACACTCTCAGCTCCAGAAAACCCCATGACAGGTTTGCCTTAGGGCTGCCATAAGTCAGAAATGACTTGAAGGCAAACAACAAAAAGAACAACAAAAGATTTCAATCAAAATGAAAAGGTAGCCTGATTTCGAGAAAGAATGAGCAAATCTAGGTCCAAGTGCAATATATCAGTAGTATTTCAGAAGAATGACTTGCTAACTTCTTTTTCTGCTTTGAAGAGTGGGATATTACTCTCTGATTCCATGCTATCTATTAAGAGGCCTGTACTTATTTGTAGTCTTGCATACTCATGCAATGGAATCAGAAAAGATTCAACCCCCTTTCATGCTGCTTATTCATATGTTTCTTCCATGTGGAATTCTGTGCCAATGCATGGACATCCAAGGCAAGGATGGCCAGGAGGCAGAGCTACTTCTGCATTCATCAAACTAGCACATAAAGCATAAAGGGGTCTTCAATGTTGCTTAGACATACAGAAATACAATAAAAATGCCCCAAATATGTACTGGATCTTAATTTTGTGGTTTCCATCTTGTGGGTAGCACACACACACAATAGAAATGAAAATGGCAAAAGAAAAGCAACCCTCATCTTCCCAGCTCATTCATCAGAAATAAAAGTGCTAGTCATATATTTTCCTCTTGGCTGAATTTTGCATACTTCTGAGTTTATCTCCATATAGGTGCTGGCAGTTGGCCAAGTGTATTGACTGGGCTCTTACATATTTTCCTCGGAGGGTTTTAAACACCAATTTATTACAAGGTGTCTCCTAGTTGAAAGGGAGAGAAGAGTCTATGCATATGCAAGAGGATAATAGTGTGTCTGAATACAACATGCCTATGCCACTTAGGATCATGTAGGTATTTTCTGTGTTAGTGGTACTAATGTGGGAAGTACACATTGTGTAGCTAGTGTGTGGCTTTGCCTGATACCAATGCAGTATGGGAACCAATTACAGGGAAATGAGATTGACTTGGAGAGGCACTTACTTGATTTTTTTATTTAATGAATGTTTATCCCACTTTTCTCTCAAGATGGGATTTAAGATGACTAATGGCATCCATCTATTGTTTTCATTGTGCCCTCTTTAAGTTGCATATTTTTGCCTGTTTGTTTAGTGCTATTCTAGCTAATCATTATCTTTTTTGAACTGTTGAAAGGCTAATAATAATACTAACCCAATTATTTTAAGCCTAAAGGGGAATAAAATAGTTTTTCAGTCCTCATCCCCCAGATAGTTTTGCAGTGGATAACACTGAAATACAGAAAACTGAAATTTTCTGCTGCTCCAGAGACTAGGACAAGGAGCAATGGATTCAAGCTGCAGGAAAAGAGATTCCACTTGAACCTCAGGAAGAACTTCCTGACAGTCAGAGCTGTCCAGCAGTGGAATATGCTGCCTCAATGGAGTATGGTGGAGTCTCCTTCTTTGGAGGTTTTTAAGAAGAGGCTGGATGGCCATCTGTTGGGAATGCTTTGATGGCTGGTCCCGCATAGCAAGGGGTTGGACTCGATGGCCCCTGGAATCTCTTCCAACTCTGTGATTCTATGATTCTAGTTTCCATGACATCCAGGAATATATATATTTCTTATGTTCATGCTCCAACATGGGAGATTTTTGGCCCTTAGAGCAAGGTTTTCCAAATGGTGTGCCATGATACATTAGTGCGTCACCTGAAGTGTGTAGGTGTGTCGCTTACAATCTTGGAAATGTATGTTATTATTTATATATCATATATTTAAAATAAATAAATAAAAGGTTTTCATGAGATATGTTGTGTCCCCATACATTTTGTTACTATAATTTATGTATGTTTCTGTATCTCTTATAAGGGGTTATTTTAACCTCTGATTTGCTAGTAAAAGTGAATTACTGTGTCGCGAAATGATGGCATGTCTAAAAAAGTGTTTCACCAACATGAAAAATTTGGAAAGCTCTGCCCTAGAGTCATATTTTGTTGTATAATCAACAAAGAACTAGATTCACATGATAGGTATTTTAAGATATTATAATCAGAAATATTGTAAACAATGGCATTTGGGCTACTTTTGTTGCAGCAATGCAATATGATGATACAAAAAGTGTCCCACATTGTTTTGTAGTGAATCATCATGCAGCAAAGCAAAACTGACAAACCCTTGTGGTCACCAGTTTGAACCTTTTGGTAGGCAGGACTGGAATTCTCACTGGGATCAGGAAATACAAGAAATGTGCATTATACTTTAACCTTACTTTTTGTTTTCAAGTGTCTTCAAGTAAACTCCAGCAGATGGTGACCCTGTCATAGGATTTTTTTTTTTGGAAAGATTTATTCAGTGGGGATTTGCCACTGCCTTCTAAAGCTGAGAAAGTGTGACTTGCTCTTGGTCACTCAATGGGTTTCCATGTCTAAGCAGGAATTTGTACCCTGGTTGTCTAGAGTCCACGCTTAGAACACTACACCACATTGGCTCCCACAATCTTTTGCTAACGCTGAATATGCTGGAACTTTCACTGGAATCCATAAATACCAGTCAGCTGCTGCTGCTGCTCCTCTTTTTAATTCTTGTGCATATAGGATTTATATAATTTGTTGGTCCATACCTGGTCAAGCAACCCAACAAGAAGTACTGGAAGGCTTGAATATAGTACATTGTAGAGTGTGATAAACCAATCTTCATAAGCAGTCTGTAATTTTAAACAAAATATTCATTTTTACATTGAAATGTGAAGAGACAGTTATCAAGTGAGCAACAAAGTACTAGAAAATCAGACAAAAGTAATACTACTTCTTTGGAAGCTGCTTGTTTACATGACTTTTGAAATAATAAATACAGGAATCCCTCAAGCAGAAGGAAGCAAATCAAGCTCTGCTTATGCACATAACTCTCTCTTATGAATCTGTGGCCATTCTTTTGCTGGTCTCAGGATCATTTCACACTCATTACGTCTATCAGAAATGGGCAACTGGGGAAGGCTAGAGGGACATGGGGGACATTTTCACATTTTCACAATTTTTCATGCTTCTGGGCATTGTAGGCCTAGGAAGGGGTCTTTTTTAACCACAAGAAGTGAGCAGAAGCTTTCTCCTGTTTACTTCCTGATTCAAGAAATTTGAAAATATTTCCATTTTTTTATACCTCTGGAGAACCTAGGGGGCCTCCAAACATGATGAAAATGTTCTTCACATCACCTAAGGGGCACTTGGGGGCATTTTTTATTTTATTTCCCCCCCCCTTTTTGACCCATAGAGAAACCACAAAAAATTGCCCATGGGCTGAGTTCTGCTCACTTATAATGTATACCATGAATGAGCTGGGGAAGTAATCGTGAGAACTGCAATTATTTATTTAAAACATTTATATTCTTCTTTATTTCATCAAAACTGGCTTACAAAAGAATCAATAATAGTTTTTAAAAAGCTAAACAAAAAAATTTCAGGGAAAAAAATAGCAGTAGCATCAATTCAGAAGATAAATTGAGGAAAATAACATGAAAGCATTCTAAATGCTGGCTTCAATCTCATCTCTTGTCTAAAAGATAATAGAGATGGAAGCTGGAAAACCAATCAATCTAATAACAATTCAAAAATTCTTTTGCAGCACAGTTTTAAAGCACTTTTGTCAAAGAATAAAAGCTCATAAATATTATTTCATAACCAATGCACTTATCACAATTTGAACTAATTTCATAAGCCTTGTTTTTCCTTACCTGAGCTGAATAACCATTGAAAAAGGAGTACCAGAAGTGAACTAAAGTAAACGCAAAGTTTTTGTAGAAGAAATACCGCAGGAACTTGCACATCCTTATATATGACCATCGTCCATGAACAAGCAACAACCTTTGGAGGTATCTGAATTGGCCAAAAGAATAATCACTAGACATGACTGCTTGCATCCCCTCTTGTCCGCTTATTCCAACACCAATATGGGCAGCTAGAAAAACAATAACAAAAAAGATACATACTGGAGAGGTAGCTACTTTCAGACAACTCTGTGGAACAAGTTATCACATTCACACACATCAGGGACCAAGATGATGTGTCACATGGGCTTCAGATTCTTTTGCTAGTCAATCATCTTTGTGTTTCCCCCTGATGTGTATACAGTAGCTTAAACATATTTTAATATATATAAGGAAATTTCTTTCTACTTCTCCACTATTAAAATTCTGACTTGCACACACTGTGTAACCTAAAATAAAGTTTAGAAACACCAGAAAGCAAAATGTGGATTCAGAATACAGAAACTGTGTAAATTTGCCCCCCACCAATGCGGAATAAAGGCCTTATTAGTGCAACAGTAAGTATTACCCCAAACACTTGTGTACATATTTCTGAAAGATAAATTAAAATGCAACAGAGATTAAGGCTGTGGGTAGTCAGCCTACTTATTCTTTCCTAACTCTGCTCCAGTAGAGGCTAACTTTGATATTTATAATATATTTTGTGGAAAAAATAATAATGTTGCATTAATTTACTTCTTTTCTCCTTCTTCTTTCATAGTTCATATAACAAGACTTGGAAATAAAGAGGTTTTTTTGTTTTTTTGGCACATAGTATAGGGACAGAGGGAACAAAGAGGGCACAGAATTTGGAATGAGATGATGGCAATTACAGTAAGAGAAATAGTAAGGCATGTATGGGCAGTGAACAGTGTTTGGCATCATACTTTAACCTCTCCACCTACCACAAAATCTATTACAAACCTACAGATTTATGCTAATATATTTATATGATTTGTTTCCACAATGATACAGCTTTGACACTTTTTAAAAAAATAATTGCTGCCATATACAAGGGTGGTTGTGTTATTTCAGGACAGTCCTTCGGTCCCCCATCAAGCCTGAGACAAAGGGAGGCTGGAGGCAGAATTACTTGGTTTGAGAACTGTAGAGATTGATAGAACTTATGAAGGCAATAGTGCCAAGGTCCCATGTCTAATCTCTGCCAATTCTACCTTTTTTTTTTTTTACATTTAACAAAACTCAGAAAGATCTCTGCCCTGGATCATAAAGCTGCATCAAAATAAACAATTCTCGATGAGATAGATCAAAAATTTGATTCTGTATAAGTCACTCCGTATCTTCCTTACCAGCAAAACATGTCAAAAACCACCAGCAGCATGCAGTAAGATCACAAGAAGAAAGAAGTTTTTAAAGATAACTTACTTTTAATCATATTTACATCATTAGCACCATCTCCAATGGCCAAAGTTATGGCTTTCTTATATTTTTTCACAAGTTCAACCACCATGGCTTTTTGCTTAGGTGTTACACGGCAGCAGATCACAGCACTACACTCGCAGGCTAAGTCAACAAAATTCCTCTGCTGCTGTTCCTTATTCAGTTCTGCTCTTCTTTTACTCTCCATTTGCTTTTGTTTTTCTTCCATTGTTCTTGGAAACTTCAGTTTCAGGAGTTTCTTTTTCTTCTTTTTCTTCTCCAAGAGAATTTCATTCTGTAAGAAAAAAATACTTCTCTCTAAACTTTGAACATGTAAAATCACACTACATTAAAGTCTGTTTGCAAAATCACAAGAAAGCAGAATATTAAACGGGCAAATGTCATCAGTAAAATCCCCCATCGAACGTCATTACAGTCCAATCCTGCACATATTATGGGATGTATGTGGAATATTTACTTTTTGCTCTTTCATACAGAATTAAGAATTTGAAAGTTTCTTCCACCTGGATGAGATTATTAAAGTTTATGTCCATTTTAATGATTTTTGTTTTAGCATTTTGAGTGTTTTAATGAAAATTTTGTTTGCACAAAATACTATACAAATGATATTTTCACAAAGAACTTCCAAGGTGCAAAAAATCGTGCAGCAGTTGACTATTTTCTGAGAGGATGTCCCAGTGTGCCACAACACTTTTTTTCATCAAGGAGAAAAAAATTGAGTATTCTTTACAAGCCTAATACAGATATACTTTGGAGGTGGCAGCTTGTAAAGTTTTTCTTGGCAGCTTGTACAGTCTAAGATTATATGGATTTAATAACAACAATTACTCTTTCCCACAAGATAATTCTGTTCAGAATTTTTAGTTATCTATAAACATTGATGTAGATCAGTTCTAAGGACTAACATAGACATTTCTAAACTTTCTACAACTTTAACTCCTTCTAGGAGTCTTCATAGACCACAAGCTGAACATGAGTCAGCAGTGTGATGCAGCAGCCAAGAAAGCCAATGCAATTCTCGGCTGTATCAATAGGAGTATGGTGTCTAGGTCAAGGGAGGTACTGGTACCACTCTACTCTGCTTTGGTTAGACCTCATCTTGAATACTGTGTCCAGTTCTGGGCACCCCAATTCAAAAAGGACATGGTCAAGCTGGAGCAAGTCCAGAGGAGGGCGACCAAAATGGTGAGGGGCCTGGAAGGCATGCCCTATGAGGATAGACTTAGAGAACTGAGTATGTTTAGTCTGCAGAAGAAAAGGTTAAGAGGGGACATGATAGCCATGTTAAAATATTTGAAGGGATACCATGTAGAGGAAGGAGAGGGCTTGTTTTCCGCTGCTCCAGAGACCAGGAAAAGGAGCAATGCATTCAAGCTGCAGGAAAGGAGATTCCACCTGAACCTCAGGAAGAACTCCCTGATGGTCACGGCTGTCCGGCAGTGGAATATGCTGCCTTGGAGTGTAGTGGAGTCTCCTTCCTTGGAGGTTTTTAAGCAGAGGCTTGATGGCCATCTGTCGGGGGTGCTTTGAGGGTGTTCCTGCATGGCAGGGGGTTGGACTGGATGGCCCGTGTGGTCTCTTCCAACTCTACATTTCTATGATTCTATGATTCTATGGTCTATCAGTGTGTAGTCATTAACAACCTTATCAAATATAATACCTGTATAAACAGCAATATATATAAAAGGCATAGATACTGGTCCAAAAATAAATAAATAAAGAGGATCTGATTCTGTAAGCCTTCTGATAAGCTTAAGCAAATGGCTCAGTATCTCAGAGCAATGTGCAATTAATCAAGCTAAACAAAACAAAAATTAAACTATTCTACTTCCATGACTCCACAGGAGCAACTTGGTGAAAGGTACAAAGATTTGTTCCATTAAAAACACACACAAACAGTGAGTTGATGATTAACCCACAACACTGTGGTTTTGTTGGAGACAGGGTGGGGATGGGGAATGTGAGAGAGAGACTGAGAGACAGACAGAGGGAGGGAGAGAGAGAGAGAGCACAGAACTATGCTAGGTCTGTATGACAAATTGAGTAATTTCATGAGTGCTGCCTTTGAAAACTATGTAGAACTTGCAGATGTTTCAGAATTGTACACAGAGTATTGGCCAGTACCGTGATTTATTTGTAGGCATAATTCAAAGTGGTTATTATAGTCTGTACAGTGCTACACAGCTTGAAGACTATGCTATCTGAATGACTTAATTCTCTCTTATGAACTTGCCCAGATCTTTAATTAAAAAAAAACACCTTCTTCCTTTTTTGCCAAGGTGATTGAAAGGTTCTAGAATACCTGTATCAAACTTCAAACATTTCAAACAAAGCTTCAGAGCAGTATACAGAGGTGAGACTACTATGGTCACCTTAGGGGATGATCACCTGAGCAGTGACAGGAGGAATGTGTCCCTGCTGGTGGTTTGGGACCTCTCAACAGCATTTGATACCAGCAACTAGGTATTCTTCTGGAGCATCTGACAGGTTTTGGAATCAGGGGCACTACACTACAGTGATTCTGGTCCTATTTCTCACATAGGTTCCAGATGGTGGTGCTTGGGGATAGCCGCTCCTCAAAAAAGAAGGCATACCACAAGGTGCCATTCTATCTCCAATATTTTTTAAGATCTACATGAAACTGCCGGGAGAGATCATCCAGAGTCATGGGGCAGGATGCTATCTGTATGCTGATGACACTCAAGTATACTTCTCTACACCTTCAAAAAATATCAGCTAGGGATAGTGTGTTTCCTCTGAATGAACGGCTGAAGGAGGTAATGGGCTGGATGAGGAAAAACAAATTGAAGCTGAATCCAGACAAGATGGAGGTGCTTACCGTCAAGGGTATTATCTTGGTGTTGGAGGAGTGTCAACCATTCCTGGATGGGGTTACACTCCATCTGAAAGACTGTGTTTGGGGGTGTTTCTAGATCTGTTTCTCCAAATGACAGCCCAGATAGAAGTGACAGCCAGGAGTACTTACTATCAGCTTAGACTGTGCCCCTTCTTATACCTGGAAGACCTAAAGATGGTCATGCATGCACTGATAACCTCAAGGGTGGACATCTGCAATGCTATGCCTTGGGCTACCTCTGTACCAAATTTGGAAACCAATTAGTTCAAAACATGACAGCCACATTGGTTAAGATGCATCTAAGAGTGATTCTATTACATCTATATTAAAATCACTCCACTGGCTGCCAATTAGTTTCTGGGCAAAGTATAAAGTGCTGGTTGTTACTTTTAAAGCCTTACATGGTTTGGGTTCAGGTTACTTACAGGATTGCCTTCTCTCATATAATCTGCCCCATATAATCAGGTCCTGTGACAGACACTTACTTCAGTCAGCCAGAACTAGGCTCACAACTGCCAGCCAAAAGACTGTTTCTTCAGTCACCCTCAAATTGTGGAATGACCTGCTAGAAGAGATTTGACAGCTCGATATGCTGTCTGAGTTTACAACAGCACTACAGAGTAATCTCTCCTGGAAGACCTGTCTGGAAGATTTTTAAATCATGAGTTTTTAAATTATGAATTGTTTTAATATGTGTGCTCTTTAAATTGATGCTATGCTATTTTAACTGGTTATGTGTTTTAATTGGTGTTTTGTGTTTTTAGCTGGTATATATCTGTTGGTGTATTTTAATCTGTTCTTCTTTGCCTTGATCCATTGGGAGAGGCAGGTAAGAAATAAACAAGATAATGACAACGATGATGACGACGACGATGATGATGGGGAGGGGCTTGGGAGAGGTCCTCTTCTCTCTCTTTTCACAACTGGAAGCACAGAGGTGGGGACACAAGAGAGGGTCTTCTGGAACTCCTTGCCAATGAAGGCCAAGTTAGTTCCATCTCTGTTATCCTTTCACCAAAGGTATTTTTTTCTCAGACAAGGTTGGTGAAGTAGGGTTTTAATTTGCTGAGAACTGTTATTCTTCCTCTATTGATCTTTTTCAGTTAGTGTTTTGTTGAGCTTGTTTTGAATTGATGAGTTTTTAAAAAATATTTTCCCTAGAACTGTATTTCTTATTTCTTTGAATGTGTTGCATTTGCATTAATTTTGTAAAGTCCCCTTGAACCTCTGCTTTGGGGAAAAGGCGGGATATAAATCAATCATCACCATCACCATCATCGTCGTCGTTGTCATCATCTTGTTAGAGAAATGTTTCGGTGAAAATGCAGTACACAGCTAATAAGCAAATCACACGTGTGACTTATGAAAGGTGCTGGTCTATTTTATTAATTGCTATATCCTTAGACATTAGGACCAGCCCAAGACATTTTGCACCCTGAGGAGTAGAACAAGATCGTACTTCCTTATCCATTCCATGTCCAAAAGCTGACTGGACTGCCAGTTGAACATTAGTGCAATACTGACAATGGGATTGGGCTATCCAGCCATGAAAGGGCTGCAAGCCAGTTCACTGGATGAAGATGGACCAAGGAAGAGAAACGGTCGAGGAGTTCAGGAAGAACAGCCAGGGAATTGCCACTGTCACCTTCTTACATACACACCTCTGCCATCTGAGGCAGTTCCCTCAATCTGCCTAACAGTACAGATAATCCTGGTAGACAAACCTATCACTTCAAAGCAGCAAGTGTGACTGTTCTATACTTACCAACCATGAACCAGTGATGATGAGAGCACGGTTCCCACCTGGTGGAAAAAAGTGTTCACTACCCCTTTCAGATGAGTTTATATTAGGACCAATTTGGTTCTTCTGGTTTTCCATCCTTGTTTGCAGAAGAGCACTAGGAAGGATGGGACAAACAAAAGAGCCATCAAACAAAATGTTAAATTGGGAAGGGTAAAAATAGATCTAGGCCTACTAGTAGATTCTCCTCTTGATTTGTACAGGAACAGCAAGGATATTTGAGATTCAGTTATTTAACAACAGGAGAAACAAAGTGACTTCTCACTATCCTAAATTACATAGCTGAAGTGAAGAAAGGTTAAGGTAAGCAGAAGAAGGTATATTTGTGAAAGAGCTGTGACTTCTGTCCAGTTCTTGTACTCAAACACAAAACAAAACAAATCCTCAAATACTTGGCTTCAGAATTCTTTAATTCTATTTATGTCTTTGCCCATCCACTGAAAGATGACACTAGACAATGAAATGGTGGTGTTGTTTTTTTTTAAAAAAACACACATTAACAATAGAGAATCAGTAATGAGGCAGAATATAAGGAATGCAAACAGCCAAACAAAGCAAGGATACTTGGTGTCAGCCTAAGCCACGTGTGTCAAACACAAGGCCCGCAGGCCGAATCTGGCCCACTAGGCTATTTCATGTGGCCTTCACACCACTCCTGCAGCTGTGGCACTCCCCCCAAACTGGTAAACCTGACCCCTACTTTGCAGGCCCCTGACTGCTGGTATTCCGAAGAGGGGCCCAGCAGCCAGCACTCATAAGCTACTTCCACTTCTGACTGCTCCTCTTTCCAAGTGTTGCTGTCAGAGCGTTGCTGCGGTTTACCATGGCAAAGCTCTGCTCAACTTGTGAGAGTTGGACACAAGAGCAGTCAGAAGTCGAAGTAGTTCGTGAGTCCTGGCTGCTGGACCCCTCTTCAGAAAACCAGCAGCCAGGGACCTGCAATGTGGGAATGAGGTTCACCAGGTACAGAGGGGCAGGGGAGCAGAAAGAGCCATGGGGGGGCAGAAAGAGGCACAGAGAGGGTGTTGGGGGCTGAAAGAGGCACAGATAAGGGCTGGGGGCACAGAGAGGGTCTGAACTGGGACCAAAAAGTTAAACAAAGTTAATACAATAAACAATGCTTGGTAATATTTGTCTGATGATTAAAAAAATAACTTTCTGTTTTCAAAACTCATTTTTCAACAAAATGTACAATAATTATATACCTGAATATCTGCTTGCCATTATTTTTCCTAGACTTCTAGTTTGAGAGCTAGTTATTACTAAAACCAGTAATAATCGAATGCAGAGGCAATTATTTAATAAAATAAAAGAGGAGATACATTTATTTAGTCTTATAGACACAACTGGTCCTTTGAGGGCAACCACAATGCTGATGTGGCCAAGATGAAAATGAGTTTGACACCCCTGGCCTAAGTCTTTCATCAGGGAATCCTATATGGCTCAGAGTCTGGTTGTACCAACATGAACCCTCAGTTTGACACTGCCTATTCATCACATGCTTCTCTCCACCCCACTGGCACTTGGTAGCACTCACTAGGCAAAACCCACAGGAGCAAAGGATGTTCTTATGCCATTTGGCAATGAGAGGTAAGCAGACAGATATCCCTTCACCCCTAGAGGGGGATGAAAAAACTATTTGAAAATGTAGACAAAATATGGATTTCCCAAGTGTCGGAAAACTTGAAGAGGAGAATCCTTGATAAAAGAATCTTCACAGTTTTCTGCATGAAACATGTATGCAGATTTTTGCGCAGAAAATAGCATTTTCTATGTAAAAAGCAAGCTTCCTGCAAGTTTTCTATGCAGAAAATAATATAATGTGATTTTCTGCACAGAAAAGTGTACTTTTTCCCCACAGAATGAATTGCAGACTGCAAATAGTCCTTGAAAAGTGTGTGGCCTTCAAGGACTTTCTCATAGCAGAGTAAACAATTGTAAAATTATTTGTTGTGTCCTATGAGAATGAAATGTACAAACATTTGCATTCCTAACCCCAGATGCCTCTGGAGGCTTATCTTAGAAGCACCTCTGGCCTGCCATGAGGCAGCCACCAGCAGCAATAATTAAAAGTCAATTAGCTATTAAAAATGTTTAAGAAAACAATTAACTACTAGGATTCAGCAGGAAGACCAGTTGCAATTAAAGACACATAACAGCAAGTCTGACTGCATATTTTTAATTGGTCGTAGTGGCACTCAGCCGAGTCTGTGTTCTTCTAGAACCCCTAGCATGTTTCAACTGGCTACAGGATTTGCCAAACCTCTTAGTTATTTATGATGTAATCCCACTGGCATTGTCATGAAAAAAATGTCTGTTCCAAACAAGAAATTCCACATGTTTCACCTAAAATTATACACCAGCAACAGGTATGTGTCTAAGAAGCTATTGTTTCTCTCTTCTGAAAAGTATCAGGGGATTTTGAAGCAGAGAAGAGACGGGGGTAAGGGAACTCCTAAACTGTGGAACTTCTTCCCACAGGAAACTAAATTGATTTTTTCTCTACTCTCTTTCTCCTGGCAAGCAGAAACCCTTTTATTTAGATAGACTTTGGAGGTGTTGCACCTTTATTCTCACTGCTATGTTTTGAATGCTTTTAAGCTTTTATAAATTTTTAATGGGATAGTTGATAATTTTTTTTAAAAAAATTATTGTAATGATTGCTTTTAAACTGTGCGTTGTTATGATCTGTGATGTGAGCTGCCCTAGTTCCCACACTGAGAATTAAGCACGATATAAACAAAACAAATGGAAGAGGTGCTTAATCCTTTTTCTACAGGTCTCTTTTCTGCTTTTATCTACCATGTCTCTAATGGGGGCTCCAAAGTGTTTATTCATGACAGCAAGCAGGAAAAACTAATTCAAAGTACACAATTTTCTCCTGGCTTGAACAACTGCATGTGTTATCATGCTATACAGCAGAGTGACAATACTTCCTTTAAAAAATACCTAACAAACTAGATTTGTAATACAAGTAGAAAATCTTTTTTTTACCTTTATGTTATCTTTAAAATAAACTCTGAGCTATTCATGGCTAGAGCACTTAAAAAATGCCGAAGATTCATCATTCTTAGTACATAGAACTACCACCAACCTATTTCCTGTTTTGTTGTTGTTATGTGCCAGCCAGCAAGTCACTTCTCACTCACAGAGACCCTAAAGTAAGCCTACCACGTTTTGTTTTTGTAAGATTTGCTCAGAGGGCTATGTCATTGCTTTCTTTTTAGACTGAGAGAGTGTGATCTGCCCAAGGTCATACAGTGGGCTTCCTGGCTGAACAGGCATCCATCAATTTAAACAACTATTAACCATCACTGTTGTTAATATTAATGCATTATTTTGTGCCTTTCTTCCAGAATCAGGACCAAAGCAATAATAGAAAGTATTATTTCTCTCATTTGTTCACTCTCTCCTGTGTTAGTTGTTGTGTGCCTTCATGTCATTTCTGACTTATGGAAACCCTAAGGCAAATCTATCACAGGTTTTTCTAGGCAATGTTTGTTCAGAAGGGGCTTACCATTCCCTTCGTCAGAGATTAAGAGAGTGTGACTTCTGAAAGTCACCCAGTGGGTTTCCACAGCTGAGCAGTGATTCAAACCCTGGCCTCCAGAGTTATAGTCCAACACTCAAAACACTACAACTCTACGTTTACATCCCATCTTTTCTTCAAAAAGCTCACAATGGTGTGCACAGGGTCTGTCCTGTTCAATCTTCCCAACATCACTGTGAGATAGATAAGGCTTGGGGAGAACAAGTGGTCCAAGTTCATGCACTGGGTAACACGCCCAAGCATAGATTCAAATATGGGTCCCTTGGTCTCAGTATATCTCTCTGGACTAATACCCTAGAGGTATTACCTAATACTCCAAAGGACAGGATCAAAATTTAAAATGACCTTGACAGATTGGAGAGCTGGACTAAGGCTAACAAAATGAATTTCAACAGAGAGAAATGTAAGGTCCTACACCTACGCAGAAAAAATAAAATGCACAATTATAGGATGGGAGACATCTGGCTGGACAACATGTGAAAGGGGTCTAGGAGTCTTAGTAGACCACAAGCTGAACATGAGTCAGCAGTGTGATGTGGCAGTCAAGAAAGCCAACACAATTCTTGGTTGCATCAATAGGAGTATGGTGTCCAGATTGAGGAAAGTAAAGGTACCACTCTATTCTGCTTTGGTCAGACCTCATTTGGAATACTGTGCCCAGTTCTGGGCACGTCATTTCAAGAAGGATATTGACAAACTGGAATGTGCCCAGAGGAGGGCAACCAAAATGGTGAGGGGTCTGGAAGCCATGTCCTATGAAGAGTGGCTTAGGGAGCTGGGTATGTTTAGTCTGCAGAAGAGAAGGTTAAGAGGGGACATGATAGCCATGTTCAAATATTTGAAAGTATGTCATATTGAAGAAGGAACGGGCTTGTTTTCCACAACTCTAGAAACTAGGACAAGGAGCAATGGATTCAAACTATAAGAAAAGAGATTCCACTTGAACCTCAGGAAGAACATCCTGACGGTCAGAGCTGTATGGCAGTGGAATATGCTGCCTCAGAGTCTGGTGGAGTCTCCTTCCTTGGAGGTTTTTAAACAGAGGCTGGATGACCATCTGGTGGGAATGCTTTGATGTGCGTTCCTGCATGGCAGGGGGATGGACTGGATGGCCCCTGTGGTCTCTTCAAGCAGTATGATTCTATGACTGTTTGTATGAAGAACATGTGACCCTTCATATGACACATTATTTTGCAATTGCCACTGTGCTTCATCATAGGCTGGTTCAGGATGATGGGAGCTGACTCATAATAGCAGCCCAACAAGAACTCCCTGAGCTATGGTCCACATCCCTGCTCTATTGCACAGCACTGGGTTAAATTTTAACTTGCACTCCGTTCTAAAAGATAATCCACTTGGATTCCCTTGGATTATTTTCAATACAATGTAAAAAGAAAATATTTCAACAGAAAGAATAATAACAGTAATAACAGCAATAAGAAAAGTAGCAAAGTTAATGTCATTTCATGCATTAGAATTCTTTGCATGCAGAAACATGTCTTCTTTATACCTGACGTCTTCTCCATAGCAGATAGTAGTTTCATCTGTCAAAAGTTCACATGAAAACCCAATGTTTTCTGCAGTTTCTGCAAACAGAAGAGAACATTCTGTCAGTCTGCTTTCTCCTCTCGCTGTCAGTCACACATTCACATCACACATACAGTGCAAACAGCATGCTTAGAGAACAATCAAGTAAAAGGAGAAGTAACAACCTTTTACAATCATGTGCATGGACATACCCCTTGGATAAATAAGAAGCAGCTATTTATACACATTACCTTTTTTGTCACCAGTCAACACCCAGATCTTAATATCTGCCTTTGCCAGTTTAGATATTGTTTCTGGAACTCCATCTTGTAGCTTGTCTTCAATTGCTGTGGCACCTAAGAGCTATAGATATTAACTTTCAGTTTTTTTTTATTTTTATTTGCTTTTTTGTAATAAAAAACAAAATTAAAAGAAAGATTTTAAAAGAACAGGCATCTTAACTGTGATCACATGACTGATACACTTATTGGCTTACACTGTCCATCTAGATTACCAAGGTAGTAAAGCGGGACTATCATAAAGTCTTGACAGAACAAACAAAGTCCAAGAAAGAAGTGATAGATGGTATTATTGAGGTATTATTGGTTACAGTGATATCTTAACTTTCATCCTGGCTCTATAACTATAAGGGTGATGAAAAGAGAAGGCATAGGAAAACTCACACATGTTTAGGATAAGATAATTTGAGAGGTATGCCATACAGGAAATATTTCAAGTTCAAATGCTGAAGGTCCACCAAACTTGACTCCCCATTATACTTACAATTAAATTTTGTTCAATTTCTTCATATACTTTGTCTAGAGCTTCGTCACGGTTTCTTGAAGCAACACTAGCAGCCATAAATTTTTTATTCCATGCCTCATATTCTCCCTTGCTGATGTCCTTGTAGCAAAGGCATAATGTTCTAAGGGTTTCATTTGCAAAGACCTGTTCAAGGAAAGGGAAAAGAATATCTCAGGGCCATATTAAAATATCATCTGGGAAAAATTCTTATTAACAATCGTATTGATAGGAAAAATTGCCATGATGGTTACTGGATCCATTTCAGAAAAAGTAAAAGAAAAATCCCAGTCAATTGAATCCTACTGTGACACAGAATTGCAAAAAAACAAAACAAAGCAAAACAAAACCTACACGAGTATATTCAAAAGTAAGCCTCATTAGGCTTATTTTAACTCAATGGAAATTTCTTTCAATAAAATGTACATGGCACTGCAGCTGAAGTAACACAATTTGTCCATCAGCCTCAAATGAAAGATGCACTGACTTTGGATATTCACCAGTTCAACGCCAGTTGTAATTGGACATCAAACAAGCATTCTAGGAATTATAAGTTCTGAAACTTGTCAGGAAGTTATTTCTCATAGATCCTTGTACATTGCATGAAATTTAATTTGCATGTGTCCTATTGTGGGAAATCACAACAGTAAAATTTATCCACATTTGTAACACAGATCAGTCTTAAGAACGGAAAGGAAAGAATATTGGCAGATTCTTTTATTTTTGACAAGAAACATTGTCTAGACACATCAAGAAACTCCGCTGGAAACATTGTCAACAACTATCATGAAATACTTTGGCCTTGACTGACACTTTTTTGTTGTTGTTATTTTCAGATATTCTGAAAAAATGGTAGTTTTGTGCAAAAATACAATGCTTTCTGCACAAAATATTTGCATGAAATCAATTTTTGAAAACATTTTCACCTACAAGTCCATAAATGCAAAATAAAAAAATAAAAATAAAACTGCACAAAACTCTTATAATGTCATGCAGCAAAGGAAAAGCTTTTGAAATTGTTCTCATCTGTCAAAAAGAAATAAATAAAGGCTAACATCCCTGTGTGTGTATATCAACCTTCATGTTGCCTATCAACCTACAGCAACCGCATGAATTTCATACAATTTTCTTAGGCAAGGAATACCCCGATGAAGTTTTGCCAGTTCCTTCATCTGAAATATAGCCTACAGCACCTGGTATTTGTTGGTGGTCTCCCATCCAAGCACTAACCAGGGTTGGTCCTGCTTCGCTTTCAAGATCAGATGGGATCTCATGCTTTTTGAGTATTTAGGCCTACTTAAGAGAGCCAGCATAGTGTAGTGGCTTGAGCATTGAACTATAACTCTGGAGATCAGAGTTTGATTCCCCACCTGGCCATGAAAACCCACTGGATGATCCTGGATGATCTTACAATGAATATATCAAAATGGCAACAACACTATATTTAGCTCAGAGAAGAGAAGACTGAGAGGGAAATGTGACAACACTCTTCAAATGTGTAAAGAAATGACACACAGAACAGAACAAAGACTTATTTCCCTGCTGCCTCAGATGAAAGGATTACAGTTCATTATAAGAGTAAGGGGTAGGTTTCATCTGAGAAGCGTGAATCCTGGCAGCAAGAGCAGTTTGACAAATGGAACCAATTATATACAGAGGTGTTAAACTCTCCGCCATTAGAGAACCACAGACAATTGTTGGGTGACCATCCTCAGAGAGTTGTTGGACAGCCATCTATTTAGACTTTTCTAGCCTTGAATTAATGCATCAAGGAGGTTGGCCTATCTGGCCTAAAAGGCCCTTCCATGTCTATGATTCTATGATCCAAAGCAACCAGTCAAGTCATAATTTACAAAAGCACAATTTGTAAGCTTGAGATTATTATATGCTAAGAATTTACAGGCACGGATTTCAGCATTTTATTCATTGTAACTGCTTAATGTGCATTTACAAGTCTACATATAAGCAGTGTGATTTTTTTGTTATGAATTGTTTATTGTTGTTGAGTGCTTTCAAGTTTATGGTGACCCTTTGGTGAATTTATCACAGGATTTTCTTGGCAGGATTTGTTCAGAGGCAGGTTGCTTTTGCCTTCCCTTGAGGCTGAGAGATGGGATTTGAGTCCTGGTCTCCCAGAATCCTAGTCCAGCACTCAAACAATTATATCACACTGGCTCTTTCTTATTATGTATATCCCACTTCTAAAAACAAATGTTTTGCCAATGTGGTTTCCACTCCCCTCAAACAGAACTTTTTTTAAAAAAAGAGATTATAATATTTTACACAGAATGGCTATCAAGAGAAGGCAGTTAAATATTATACACATTAGAAGCAAATTTTAGAGCAGACTTCCCCAACTCTCCAGAAACACTACATCACAACTTCCATCATCTCTCACCACAATTATACTGTGTTTGGAGATGACAGAGGGTTTGTCCAGCACACCTAGAGGGCACCAAGCTAGAGATGGCTGCTCTAGAGCTACCACTTCCAAACTGGCAAACAATATATACGGTACTCAACCCCAAAATCTACTTACATCCAATGCTGTTTCTGTAGCCTGCTTTTTGGGATTATTTGGATGTAGGCGTTCATAAATCACAGTATCAGCTCCTTTGCAATATAGCCGGATTGCTCCGTTTGGTTCTCTTGCTATGAAAACAATACACAAGTCAGGAATGTTTTAGAAAAGATAATTTAAAAATGCACTCACCTTCATTTTTATCAACTACTTCCATTTTATCCCTTAAAATGACATACAGCTTGAAAAAAATTATAAAATAAACATTGTTCTCTTTCTCTTGTATAAACACACTTGCTTCAGGAAAATAGCAAATAGCAATAATTAAATTTTAAAATGAGAGGAACTGTAGTTTTAGACTGGATGGAAACCTGTACTATCAGATCTGCATGATCTATTTCAGGTTCTTCAGAATGAAGATATATGCATCTACTGAATGCTCAATAGGATTTACAAAATTGCATAAACAAGTTTGTAGGCAAGGCATCAGTGTTAATGCTAGCATGATTGACTGAAGTGCTTTTACCAGCAACGGCCGGTGGCTTGCGTGTCAACCAGAATGGTGAAATCTGCTTCAGGTCTTAGGCCAAACTTTACAGGAGCTTTCCAAGGTGCTGAAACTATTTGAAGAATAGAGGTCAGCAGTGTGGGAAGTTCATTTAACCCATGGACTGAAATATAGAACAAATTCACCGTTCCACAGATATGGAAGCCACCAGCTACCACTGGATCTTATGCTGAAACAATGTACATTGTTTCTCTCAGTATGCATCTTTAATATTTTGTAAAGACCAAGAATTTTTAAAAAAAGAAAAAAGAAGAAAAAATAGGATTGAAGCCTTCTCACTCCTTTTTGTTTTTGAAACAAGCTCTTTAAACAAACAAAAACAAGTCTTTGACTTACTGATAACTGACATCCGTTTTCTGTCACTGTTGAAGTCCAGAATGGCAAGGACATCGTATGTTCTTACAGTTCCCATTTCACTTATCGTAATAGTATTTTGTGTCCGTGAAAGAAAGACAAAACCAAAGTTTCTGGCAGCAGTTACAAGTGCCCCTTCATCAGGTGAGGCAGCCTGATAGTTGAGCTCACCTGGATTTTAAAGAACAAACATTCAAAGTATAATCATCCATATGAGGCTAGAATTTATAGGAAGGGGACTTAGGATACTGGGGATAGATGGATGAGAAATGAAGGCAAAAGGACTTCTTGGTTATATGCTTGGAATACATATTGGCCAGCAAATTGTAGGAGTAGCCATGCTGGCTATAAGACCAATTCCACATTCCATATTGGGTTAGTATGTTTATTAGAGTATTATCATACATTTCCCCAATGAAGGCAACATCTGCCAAGAATTTGCAGTTTGATGGTAATTCCTGACACACTGAAGTGCAAATATTGCTATAAAGATGTACAATTCTGTGACCAAAACACAGCCCAAAAGTCGTGAGTTTGCACAGCATATATTAGATGAAGAGTCTTCATGGATTCTATTGAAAGAAATATACTACTTACCACCAGTATTGTCCACCATCACTGTGTGACAAATTGCAAGCAAGAAGAAGAACTGTTGAATTTCAGGTTCCTTCCCTGACCTAATCTTCTCAATCAGATACTGATCATAAAAGCTGAACTTCCCATCAGCATACATATTCCAGTTGAAATCAACTTGCTAAACAAGAAGAGAATATGAGAGTGTCAATTTCAGGCCATTCTTTCTGGTAATGTACAACTAATTCAAAGTATGAGTCAATACACTGAGCCACAGGACAATTTTGCCTGTGGTCGAATAAGCATCAGAAAGACATCAGCTGTGAAGAAGCAGGCATAGGCCTATCTCTGACATACAACTCCACATTTGGCCTTCACCTTCCTCAGCATACTTCTCACAGAATGAGTAAAACAATCCAAGCCAAGTAAATATGGTGTGGATTCCTTGAATCCCTGTGGATAATTTACGCTGTAATTCTCTTAAATATTGTAGGACTATGACCTCCATCACCCCCAGCCACTGACTCTGTTTCAGGGTAATGGTGAGAGTTGCAGTCCAACGGCATTTGAAGATGCAGCAGTTCCCCTGTCTTTGCTGTAGAGTACCTTATGTTCATGGATATTAATAAAAACAATTCCTATGCTCAGAACTATGGGCTCTCATTCTGCTGTCCAAGTGTTCCACAAAGTGTTTCCCACGCAACTTATGGCAAACAATGCCACAGTTTGGCTACTTGGACTGTAGAGTTAATCTTAGGTAAAGTTATTTATCTTTGGAACAGATGAGGGAGACATTTAGGATACAGGGGAGATTAACATCTGCTGGAATTCTGTCCCTTCCCAGAGATATTGTTTTCCTATTGAAAATTAGTTACCTCAGGATGATAAAGCTCTTCACCTGTTTTATCTTTGCACTCTCCTGAAAAGAGAAACAAAAATAATATTACATGTGACAGAAGAACTGACTTGCTGGATCACAGCATTAGCCCACCTAGTCCAGCACTGTATTTCTAACCATAGCCATCCAGAGACAGAAGCCGCAGCTGTCCTCTTTCTGTTCCCAGTATCTGGTACTCAATTATATACTGTGTCTGAATATGGAGTTGCATATATGAATATGATTAGCTATTGTAGTTAATAGTACTGATAGGCTCACCCTCCTTGGGTGATATCTGAAATTGCCTGAGCAGAAAGCAAGTTGTCCCCTTCTCTCTGAAGCTCCCTGTAACTCCTTTTCAGGGGTTTGTGGGGAGGGTTCTACCAAATATTGTGAGCTATGTCTTATGTGACTGCACATGGAGAGAGAATCTCACAAAATCAGTTGGCAGAATCTTATATCCCTTGCACACCGTTCCTGATTCTGGCCAGTTCCAACTTCCTATAACATACAGCCCACAATTTTCAGTAGGTCCCTCCCAAATACACTCCTGTGGGGGAAAACAATGTACAGGAGACTTCAGGAGATGGAAAATATTTACCATGGAAGTTGCTTTCTGTTCATGCAGCAGTGGATATCAGCCCATGAATCTGTCTAATCCTTTCGTAAAGGTAGCGGCTATTACCATAAGTTCTGTAGTGGTTAATTTTATAGGTTAATTACAATAGCGAATATAGAAGTAATTCCTTTTGTATGCCATTAACATGTGGGCAACTGATCTTTCAGAAATGCCATCTAAGCTATGACTTACCATATGTTTGTCCATTTATGCAACATTTTTTGAATGTCATGATGTTCTGCGTCAGTGTACCCGTTTTGTCTGAGAAAATATAGTGGATCTGCCCAAGCTGTTCATTCAAGGTGGTGGTTCTTGCTTTAGCAGGTGTATCTTTCTCTGGATAATACATTTGCAAGTCCCAATTGATAAAATAGCTTTGGCCCAAACGGATCACCTCAACACTGAGTGAGTAAGAAATAAGAAGGATTATCCTCATTTTGAGATCTGCAAAACTCACGCAAAAGACATTTAACTGGTATGTGGAGTTTTGGGCAAATTCTTAATTATTAAATCTAGAGAGCCTGTCCAGAATAGTACAATTATGTGGAATTATATGTTTAAACAGTTCAAAGTAATCAAATTTGAGTTTCTGTGTAATTGATATATTGATATAGACTAATTCACACATGTGTATACATGTATTCAAGTAGCCTGTCAACTTATGGTGACCCTATGAAATTCATAGGGTTTTCTTCAGCAAGAGATATTTAGAGGTGGTCTTGCCAGTTTCCTCCCCTGAAACAAAGCCTACAGCACCTGGTATTCATTGGTGGTCTCCCATTCAAGTATGAACTACAGCTGACCATGCTTAGCTTCCAAGATCAGATGGGTCTGGTGCCTTTAGAGTATTGAGGCAGATATGAATTCACAATCAAGATTTAAAATAAATGTTTACATCAGAGCATCTAATGAGGACACTGCAGTTTAGGTTAACTAACTAACCTAAAATGTGGTGTGTCTTCATGTCGTTTTTGACTTATGGCAAACCTATCACAAGGTTTTCTTGGCAAGAAAAGCTCCACTGTACTACTACTCTAATGATAGATTTAAAGGGTTGATAATCAGATACCTAAATACCCTAAAGACATTAGACTCTGTCCTTGGAAGCTAAGCAAGGTCAGGCCTGGTTAGTATTAGGATGGGAGACTGTCAACGAAATACCTGGTGCTGTAGGCTAAATTTCAGAGGAAAGAACTGGCAAACCCCACTCTGAATATTCTCTATAAAACCCTACAAAGTTCATGGAGTCACTATAAGTCAACAGGGAACTTGAAGGCACATACACACAAGCAGAACCTATCACAGAGTTTTATTGGCAACATTTGTCTTTGCCTGCCTCTGAAGCCAAAATAATGTGACTTGGCCAAGGTCACCCAATTGGTTTCCATGACTGAGTGGGGGTTTGAACCTTGGTCTCCAGAGTTATAGTCCAACATTCAAACCATTACACCACTCTGGTTATAAATATAATTCCCTCGCATTTACATTTTGAAACAGTCAGCTAGGATGGGGGTTGGGTAAGGGTTAACACGTGCTTTTGACTTTGTTCTCTTTAATTATCCAAGCTATGGGAATGAAGCAAAGAATATAGAAAGTAGCCTTAAAGTTGCTATTTTTGAGTGTACTGGTTAATGAGCTTAGCCTGTTCCTAATTTAACCATAGTAAAAACAATAGTTAACATCAGTGCAAACCTAGACACATTTCAGACTATCAGCTGTAGCTGAAACTTGGTCTTATATGTTCCTCTTTGGTGGAGGAAAGATGAAAGGAAGAAAGTGGAAGTTGCATGTTAAGAAAAATCTGCAGCTTCTCATTACATACCAAAATGAGAATCTGGTTTATTCTAACCAAAGGTAGATAGATCAAACCAAGACCAATCCACAGCTTCAAATCCTACTTTGTTAACTATTAATGTCTATAAAAATCCACAATTCCCTGAGTCTGAACATAACACCCAACTGTAGTTCACGCTAACATGGAAACAGAACCACTTTTTTTTCTCCTCTCTTTGCATGCAAAGGAGGAGATACCATCCAGAATTAAGCCTCATAGGTTTCCTTGCTGTTGTTGTGTGTCTTCAAGTTGTTTCTGAGTTATAGCAATCTTAAGGCAAACCAATCATGGGGCTGAGAGTGTGTGACACACCCAAGGTCACCCTGTGGGTTTCCATGGCCAAGTGGGGAATCAAACCCTGGCCTCCAAGATTGTACTCTAGTGCTCAAACCACTGCACTGCTCTGGCTCTCAGGTTTACCTTAGAGTTGCAATAACTCAGAAACAACTTGAAGGCACATGACAACAACAATGTTATGAAAGTGGCCTTCCAAGAAATGTTCTCCACACGATATTCTAACATGTGCAGTTGCGGAGGTAGAAAATGTGGATAGTTTTATATGATTTTTGAAAAACTCACCATTTATATACAAGTTTTTCCTGTCTTATTATGTTCCTGGCCTATTACATTTTTCCAATGTATTCACATTTTTATGGCATTTCCTGTGTAAACCACTCAATAAACTTCATTCATATTAAGTGCAATACAAGTATAATAAATAAAGAATATATTAGTTACCTCACATAGAGGGATATGGGAACCATGGTGTTAAGAACAATGATGTAGCCCCAAAAGTTAAGGAAGCCACGATATGAAGGTGTATAATCTTCTCCATCATAGAGGTACCAAGAGGCATTGCCAATCTGCTGTTCCCAGTAAGTGTGTCCAATAGCCAAGCCAGCAGAAAACAAGATAAGTACAACGAAGATCTGTATTGTAAATACAACACAACAAAGCTTTACAAACATGAAGCAGATGTTCTTCATCTTTGCCTCCTCAACACACACACACTCAAATTATTAACTTGATGACTGAAGAAAAAAGAATAAAAATAGGGATTACTCAGTACCAATGTCTTTTTAAAATAGGTGCCAGATGATGTACCAGGTGGCTGGTAGCTCTGAAATCAGAGAGGCGCTGAATCTGCTCTGGGTTTTAGTGTGAACTATCAAGGTACTATCTAAGGAGCTGGACCTTGTCCTCCCATATAGAGTCATAATCCTGGGTGCCTCCTTTAAAGTTCAGACTGAAACTTGGAATGGATTAACTGCCCCATCGACATAGGAGCCATGAGGTGCCTGCTGTTCACAGATCAAAGCAGTAACAAAAATATATCCTTTCATACTTTCATACACTTATTCATACATTCATCTTTCCAAAAAGGTGCAGCCAAGAAGAGTTTGTAATTCAACAAACACCAGATGCAACCAAGAAGATAAAATTTTATTTCCAGCCTTTCTATGTCATCCTCATCTGGCCTTCCACACAAAAGAGTTAAAAGTATTCATCGTGCACTATGAAGGGGATCACTTGCACTTCTGCAAAGAGAGGCTAGAGTAGTAAAGATGAAAAATGGAATCCACAGATTCTCCAGACAGCACTGAGAAAGACCCCATTGGAAACCACTGAGACCTTGAACCAGCAGCTGAAGGGAGAGTCCTGTATCCCCTTGTGAAAGAAAAAATAGGCACAATATCTATTATAGGTGACTATTTCATTTCTCAAAAGCATTTCTATCAGTAGATAAACTGATACGATGAACTGGCACTGTGTTTTGCATTGTGGTACTTTGCCCAAACAAAGATGTATTGGCTTTCTTGTAGCAGTTCTTCCTGCTGAAAACACAAGCTGCTGCTCTGTTATAGTAGCTTAACTCTATGTAAATGTGAGGAAATGCTACAGAGAAAAAAAAAATTAAGCCCCAGATCTGTGCATAGCATATTTCTTGGGCTCTCTCTCTCAGTGCCCATCTCCCTCACAAAAAAAGCACAAATCTAGTGCCAATGTCATAGCTACCCAGCCACAAAATTTTTCACTGATTTCAATAAAGAAACAGACAAGACAACATTGCAGAGTCTGCGCGTTGGCATGAACACCAGATCCTTCAGAACATGGTCAAGGTAGAATAAATATTTAATTGTACAGGAATGAAAACTAACAAACAGTACAGGCAAAATAAACAAACAAACAAACAAACAAACAAACTGAAATACCTTACCGTATAAACCATGTAATTCATAAGGATGTCAATTTTCGTCCTTTTAAAGCGTGTTTTTCCACTGTTTTTCATTATTTTTGTGTCTGCTCCTAAAATTGCATGAAAATTGCACTGTGAATGTCTGAAAGTTTTAAAAGAAAACTTTACAAGTGTTTTCTTAGAAACTGAACATAACTATGTTTATCAATACTTTTTAGCAATACACAATGGATATTTGCCAATGTTGCATGGATTTAATATACTAGAAACTCTTATCTAAAGCAAATTTCTAAAAGCCACCTTCTCTTGCACAATAAATACCTATCAACAATACATTCATCATGTAGGTACCTGCAAATATGACAAGTCCATGACATATATCCGTGTTCCTGATTTTACAGCCACGTAACAAGATTTTGTCAGCATCCAGAGCATAGCGCCTTCCTTTCCATATCAAAGTTCCTGTAAATTTATCTAGCCGATTGTTGGGTTCTTCACATTCTACTAAGCCTGATGTGATATTTAAGAATAAGGGGAGGAAAGAAGTACCAGATTACAAAACTATCTTGAAACAGGTTCGTGGCAAGCCATTCTATTTATAATGTTAAACCCAGCTTAATATCCAATGTCATGCAAGCAGAAAGAAGTTCCAGGAAAACAACTTCCCCAACTAGTCTTTCACTGATAGCCCCATGAAAACGCTATACAAACTATTCAGTGATCCATCAAAACGGGGTGGGCTCTGGCATGGAGGCTGAGAGAGGAGGAGAGATATCTGACAAATGGGTAAAGTAACAGGTGAAAGATTTATACAATCTGAAGAGGAACCAGAGGAACTTTTTATCACTTACAGTGGCACTATAAGAAAGTGAACATGTTTTGGAAACTAGTACAAAAACAAATTACAAAAACTCTTTAATTTTTTTTTTCATTATCCCTAGAAATATACCTACTTAACATTCTTGATAGAATAAACACCCAGTCAAAGAGAATCCTTCTGTGCCCATTTCCACACTAGACTGTTATAGTCCTGCTATTCCACTTTCAACATCCTATGGAATCCTGGGGTTTGCAGTTTAGGGAGGGGCCTTTGAGGCCCCTCCCTAAACTGAAAACCTCAGGATTCCATAGGATATTGAAAGTAGAATAGTAGCGCTATAACAGTCTAGTGCAGAAATGGCTTGTATATGATATAAGCTGCTAGAATAACTGTTGCACAAAGTTGGAAATATTCTCAAATAACTTCAGTTGACGATCAGGTTACCAAGTGATATGATATGTCAGAATTGAACTTGTTAACACTTTCATTATCTGAAAAACCAGACAACAATGGAAAGCTGTAATACCCTTTTGGGGGAATATATCAATAATACATTCAGAGGAATAAATCCCACTGTACTTGTTCACGTATATAACAATATGTAAAACAATGTCTAAATAATTATCTGATATACTGCACAGAAATATTTAATCTTGTTAATTTTCCAGGTGAACTGATTTCTTTCTTTTCTTTAGAAGCATCCACTACTGTTTGGGAAAGGATATTACCCTTTTTTCCTTTTCTCCATTATCTTCTTTTTGCCTTTACTGAATTCGATTGTCTTCTTCTCATATATATATATCTTTATATATATCTTTATATATATATAAATACATACACACACATGTATATATAGATATATACTTATAATGTTTATTTTTTGTGTCTTAATGTACGTAATTCTATAATTAGTATGCGAGGTTTTTGTTGAATGAGTCTCTATTTTATATAAATAAATACAAATGGGTAAAGTAACCTTATGCAAGTGAAACAAAATTTGAAATGTACAAAATGACGTACATTTATTGTGCAACCAAAATCCACAAAGCATATCATGCAAGCTTTTGAAGCTCTATTGACTTCTTCACCAGGCAAAAGATGTTAAAAAAATCATACAGGAGAAGAAAGAAAAGTGACAGTGTTGAAGTCACCGGCCTTCATTTTGCATCAGATGTTATTTCTGTTGTTCAGCTGGTTTGGAGGGGTCTCAGTGCAGGTAGAGACCATTCCTCTCTTGGCCATGTGGGGACCGAGAAAAAGGACAGTTAAATTTAAACTCTATTAGCAGCAGTAGAGTTACTCCTCTTAGGATCCAGGATGTTTCTGTCATTTGCGAAGGCACACACACCTTTCTTAGGCAGAGAACATTGAACTTCTCAAGAAGTCACTGTACTGTCACATTTGGAAAAACTTTTAGGTGCTATATTGGTAAAACTCAGCTACCTGAAGAAGGTGCCTCTGCCAAATTTTCAGAGACTTCCAGAAGCTCAGAAAGTTATTCAAGCCCCATAGTGCACCAGAGAATTTGGCCACTACCCATTCTGCTGATTAGCAAAGTAATCCCCCAAAGCAACTTTTCAAACCTCTGGTGATTCCCTCCTCCCCCTCCCCTGCCAAAGCCACAGGGCCTACTGATTCTTTATTTAAAATTAAAAGGTGGGCTTCCAGGTAGCTCCCAGAATGGGAATGCGAAATTTAGCTTCCTGGAATTTCTTTCACCTAGTGCAGCACTGAATGCTGCTCATTGAAATCCGCACATCATTTATAAATGTATGTCCAAAACAAATAGATACACAGATAGAGATATATAGATGTTTTAGCTTTACACTCTGCAAATTGTGCTAGAAAAACACCATTCCTCTTCTTTTAAAACTAATTACAGCTTGCAGAACTGCACTGTGTGGCAGAATGAAATTTTATTCTGGATTTTTTTTTATTTTTTAAAACATATTTATTAAAAATATAACACAAAGAAAAAAAAGATAGCACATCAAAGAGAAGTAAAAAATAACTAAGGGAAAATGGAAGAACAAGTATAAGAGTGCAGCCCAATCACTACTTAAAGAGAGGAAGAAACTCAATGATTCCATTCTTCAGTATATCAATAGTAATATAGGACCATTTGAATTTAAAAAAGGTCTAAAGAGAAGCTCATTAACTACAGATAGAATTAGGACGTGCACATTAAGTGGTAATAGACAAAAAAAGTGGTTTTTTTTCTAATGGATTGCACTTAGAAGTTTGAGCAGCTTTCATAGCACGGCAAAACAGAAATCACTTCACCATAATGTTTTCTAAAAATGAGATATCTTGCCCATTGCACTTGCATACTACTTTTGAGTTTCCGACAGGTATCTAGTTGGCCCAGTATCCAAACCAGGCCTTTCTTCTAAGAAATAAAAATTGCCACAGATCAGGTATCCTTTGTGACATAAACCCCAAAATGAAATCAGTCCTTCCTCTTTTCTGCAAGTATTCCGGGGAAACTGAGAGTGGTCTTTGACAACTTAAATTCACATTAGGTACTTTCAGTCGTAGCTCAGTAACAGACCGCATGCATTGCATGAAGAAGTCCCATTTTCAGTCCTTGGCATTTCCAGTAAGACTAGGAAAGATCTTGTTCTTGAAGGTAAGAAAGACACTGCCTGCCAGAGGGGACAATACTATACTAGATGGAATAATGGTATATTGGTATAAGGCAGCTCTATATGTTCACACATTCATATATATAATAAAAATAAAAGCAAGTCTCTACAAACCATCAAACGCTGCCAACGCACTTTCTTCTTGAAGATATCTGTCTGTTACCTCCAGTGACATTTTGAACTTTAAGTTGGTTTCACTAAAAGTGGGACAAAATGCACGAAGTGTTATGCTTGACATTTTATGACAGCAGTTGAGTCTTCCAATTCTTTACAAGTAATTCTCAAGAGAAACCTCTGCTTGCCCAGACTAGCACTTTTGTTAGGCCTTTCCTGTTCTTTAGAAACTGTTTGATGCTTTCCAGATATAAAAACTATGGAACAATACAAAACAGTGGCAAACAATGACAACAACCTCTACAGTCTAAAGAGTAGAGATCTAAAATGTCAAACAAAAATGATTCTCAGCTAGTTACAAGCAATGATCTGTATTTTGTAACACAATGTTCTTTGCTTCAGGGAATGAGTTGTATAGGAGGAAAGAAATAAGATATAGTAGTACATCTTATTGATGCAGAGATAAAATGAGTCATAACAGGGCAGATCTTCCCAATAAGCTTGCTACATATAGGCTGGATTAAGCAGAGTTTACAGGAAGCTACCTAGAACTAGTTCACACATGAAAGCAGTCACCTTTCTTCTATTTCATTGATCACTATGAGACACACACAAAAAAAGTTCATTCATGATAACAGAAGTGGCTACAGCTATCCTTTTATCATTTCTTCCCTGCTACCATTTATTTTCTTTCATTAGGCATATGTCCATGGAAATGATTATGGAGACTCAGGATATGTTGGCTGCAAGAATAACAAAGCAAATAATAGGATTCGAACAACATCTTGTAAAAGAGGAAGTTATAAATACGAGCCTTGGTCACAGGCTGCATTTGCAGTCCTCAAAGAAAGCAGCATTTATGAAATTACCAAGCAGATCATGCTACATTTGCTTGGCTTTAAAAATGAGTGAGCACGTGCTAATAAGAACTATAAAATCTTCATATTAAACAATCGTGCTATTTTGAAAGAGCACATCTTCAGCATTGCTTCTATCTTGCTGTATGCATCTAAGTAGTACAGATATGCACACTGTTGTTCATTTGCTGCTGTTCTTGTTATGTGCCTTCAAGGTGACTGACTTATGGAGGCTTATCAGGTAGAATTTATTCAAAGGGAGTTCACCATTCCCCTTCTTTAAGACTGAGAGAGAAACTTGTGGGTTTCCATGGCTGAACAAGGCTAGGACTTTTTAAGCACACACAATCTGCTTTTCTAAATCCACAGAATAAACCAAAGACATGTCCCAAGGTGCTCAAATGACTAACGTTGTATTGCCCAAAAGCCCAACGTGTTTCAGTCTGTATATATCCATAAGTTCTTATTCAGAAGCTTTCTGTCTGTCCAGTATATGGTTTGAAAGTTTCTGCTCTAAAAATTAGTGAAGTTTGTTTCTAAACAGCCTGTGAGACGAATGCCTTGAGAATCTATACAGACCAAAATACACTGGGCTTTTTTCAACCAATAAAATATCCATCAACTGAGCACCTTGAGATATACCTCCAGTTTCTTCAGTAGATTTTATTGAGTGCTCCCTAGTTATTGCTTCTTCTTTTTTTCCTGTTTCCACACAATCTCTTAAAATGAATCCTACAAGTTTCTTTTTTAATGGCACATAAATGCTTCTACAGGAATTTAGCATGCTTTAATACATTTTTAGCATAGTAGGGAAATAAGGAGAGGCCTTACCCATCTAATTCAGCAGTCTCTACATAACAAAAGCTACTAGGTTCTGAACTGGACAGGAGCAGAATGTCAGCCTGATTTAAATGAAAAATAAATGGAGTTAAATGCGCACAAAAAATATAACTGGTATTTCAATGCAATTTTTTTTTAAAAAAACGCAACATTTAACTTACTGGGACAAAGGCATTTTTCCTCAAACGGATAACATCTCCAACCTTAATGTCTTTCCATTTTGTACTTTGGAACCTGAAATGAAAAGTTATCAAATTAGATAAACATAAGAAGAACTAAGCAGCCAGTATTTCCCTGCAACAGCTGAATGGTCTGAGAGAGGATGCGCCTTTTAAAAAAAAAGGTACATTTAACTCACTTGGACAAAGGCATTTTTTCTCAAATGAACAATATCACAACCCTCTCATTTCATGACTGTACAAGTAAATTCAAACAACCATGCTAATGTTCTATATGAAAACTTGTTAAAATATACTGTATAGGTACAAGAGTAATAGTTGTTTGATACAGACAGTTACTGAACATAAAATTCTTAGCAAATCAAGAAGCCTCCTGTCACTGATGAAAGAGAACTGCTGGGTTTCCCTCTTGTGTGCCTCCTCCCAACTAGGAATATGAGCGACACATGAAGTAACATCTTTATACCAGCAATTTGGGGAGGGGCAAGGGCTTCCTTGGCCCCTATGCAGCCCCACATGTGGAATCTCACAGGGTTTTCTGTGATGTTCTGAACTTGCACACAAGTAGTTGTGTTTATTTATGTATTTATCTGGAATATTTTTATCCCCCCTCTGCCACTTGAGCC